>JAECMU010132219.1:0-11995 GCA_016106625.1 Dracogyra subfuscus
TTTCTGAACTCGTTTACCATCTCACGGGCAGCATAGCCTAGTAGTACAGTGCCCGCCTGATGCGCGGTCAGTCTCGGATCGATCCCCGTCAGCTAACCACTGGTTCTTTTTTCGACATTACCATATGTCCGACGCCAATATAACCGTCATTATAATGTGTTGAGTGCGTCGTTAAACAAACAAACAAACAAACAATCGTTTACCATCTCAAACTATGATTGCTCAATGTTTTCAGGTATACGCAGGATTTCTTTTGCTATAGAAGTTTCAGTTTGTTTAAGGGCGGGATGTAGCCCAGTGGTACAACGCACAGTCGATGCAGGATCAATCCCCGTCGGTGGTCCTATCAGGCTATTTTTCAATATGTACTACCCTGTCTGTGGAATGGTGCATATGCAAGATCCCTTGCTGCTAATCGAAAAAGAGTAGCCCACAAAATGGCGACAGCAGGTTTCCTCTCTCTGTATCTGTGTGGTCCTTAACCATATGTTTGAGGCCATATAACCGTAAATAAAATGTGTTGTGTGTGTCGTTAAAACATATCCTTCCTTCCTCCATTCTTCAGTTTTCTATGTCACTTTTATGTTAATTAATATTGTTCCCTACCAGTTTCATCTCCTTCCGTTTCTCCCCCGTCCGTTTCTCTCAAATATACTTTTCTTTATAAATGGTTTTTTTTTTTTTTTTTTACATTGCTTCAAGATATTCAGCTGAAATTTTGTGTACGAGACTGAGCATAGTTTTATCATGTACTGTGACATATCAAGTCTAAGTTTCGTGGTGATGTTTCTAATTTTTCATAGACTTATGGCCCTTGAACGTAGGAGATATGGAAGTTTGTTGGGCCTGGTAGGGGACATGTATTGATTTATCAGTACTCTCAAAATGCTTGTATATTTTTGTAATAAACTCGTCTCAGTCTTATTGAAATTAGCTCTGCTGGTCTACCAGTAGATCTAACAGCATTGTATGGACACCCTTGTCCTGGTGACATTTCATCTATAAATAACAATTTATCAGTACTCTCAAAATGCCTGTTTATTTTTGTAATATTTACGCATTAAACTCGTCTCAATCTGATTGAAATTAGCTCTGCTGGTCTCTACCAGTAGATCTAACAGCATTGTGTGGACTCCCATGTCCAGGTGACATTTCATCTATAAATAACAATTTATCAGTACTCTCAAAAGGCCTGTTTATTTTTATAATATTGACACATTAAACTCCTCTCACTAACTTCAAAACTGCCCTGGAAAATGATGTGGAGATTTTTTTTAGCTGCGTCTATGTTTTTAATTGCCAGGGTTCAAGGAGAATTATTCAAAAACTGCCATTTTGATTTTATAGTATACAGAACTCGGAACACAATTAAAGGTGCAAGCCAAGAAAAAATTAATTTAGTTTTTTAAATTACGATATTTAAATTGTGAATGTATTATGTAATAAAGTATTGTGTTTGATGTACTAATAATTTTATTGAACAGCAAGAAAATTAAGAATCTTGTGCAGAAATATATTTCAAGGCAAACATTGCAGTAAATTAGGCCATTTGTTGTTGATAGACCAAAACAGACTGGGGCCAAATTTGTTTCTTATTTACGATTTTATTATTAGCTTTGTTCTGTTTCAACAATAAATCGGTTTATAGGATGTAAGACTTTTTAATTCCACAGAATTCTTGTGGTGGGATGCAGGTAAATGTTGTTGACTTCTATTACAGCGTTTTCAATACACGTATTATCATGTATTTACTTTGTTATTGTTTACTATACTAAGTTGCTGATATCCTGATTTGACTTTTCCATGGCTGAGTAAATAAATAGTCCCTTGTTTTTCTTGCAGGGTGGAGTTCCATCCCTGACAGAGGAAAACTTTGAAGAAACTTTATCAGGGGGATACGTTTTTGTTAAATTTTTCGCACCTTGGTAAGTGTTAGTGTTCAGGAGGTAAAACTATTCTTAGTCCACTACCTTTTGTGGTGCTTTTTAAAGCCACATTCTCTAGTATATGTTTTTAATATTTAAGCATTTAGAATATATCATCCAATTTGTCATCTGTAAACTGTAGGAGGCAGGATTTCATCCAGTCAGTAGAGAGCTCACCTGTTATACTCAGGTTGTAGGATCAAACCACCTTGGTGGACCCGTAGTTTTCTTGTCCCATCCAGTGCCTCAGTTAGTGTAACAAAGGCTGTGGCATCTGCTGTCCTGCCTGGGAAAATGCATATAAAAGTTCCCTTGCTGCCAAAAGAAAACTGCTGAGTTTTTTCTGTGAATACTGTTTTAAAATTGCCATATGTTTGACATCCAATAGCCGATGATTAATTGCCTAATGTTCTTTAGTGGTATTGTTAAACAAAACAAACTTTAAATGATGGGTAATTTTGTTGGGGTCATTCTTTCTTTATCTTTTTTAAGGTGTGGACACTGTAAGAGGTTAGCTCCAACGTGGGAAGACTTGTCGAAAAAGTTTTCCACTTTTCAAGATGTCATCATAGCTGAAGTGGATTGTACAAAATTTGGGAATTTATGTCAAAGGAATGGGGTACGTAACATTTAATGATATTGTAGTTTAGGCTTGTACAATGTGTGGAAGTTTCTGTTAACAAAATAATAAAAAAAAAAAAATACTTGTCCTCTGCCGCTAATAAAGCTGGTCTGAGCCACGGCACTAACTAACGATCTGTTTCGGCCCTTTTTGTCAGTTTCCTCCAACTCTGTCTTCTGAACTGTTCACTCTGTCTTCTGAACTGTCCACACAGTCGCCTACCTGTCTCACCTTTCTCCATGGGTGCAGTGTCTGTGTATTTCCCTGCACCCATCTGGCATCCTCGTCCTCTGTTGCTAATAAAGCTGGTCTGACTGACAGCACTAACTAAACATAACCGGTAGTAGGGGTGCATAGTAGGTGGTTACAAGTGCCTCTTAACAGTGTAAGAAGTAATTACAGAACACTCTCCGAAATGGTCAGACTAAACCCACAGCTAAAAGCTGATGTGGAATGGCAGGTGTGTGGCACAAATAGCCACAAGAGACAAGTACCTGTTGTGGTTGGAGAAACGAGGACTGGGCTGTGGAGGTGGACAGCGAAAGAAGTTGAAAGATAGGAGGAGTTGCCAGATCGGGAAGAAATGAGATGGAATTCAAAGGAGAGAAAGGAAAGAGGGCTCTGGGATTTTAAAAACAAAAACAGAAAACCCCCGGCGTATGTCAATAAATTAATAATGTTTCTTTGATAGATTATAATCAAAAAGTGATTGGTTGTTTTTTGGTTATGAAATCCAAAATCAGTTGTCATGGAAAAATGTTATCTGCAGTTATTCGTGCAATGTACCTGTAGATTCCTATATCAGAGGTCTGTTACAGTTTTGGTTTTTGTACATAAAGGAATGGGGATTCATAAACTCTCAAGACTTTATGATCTTGTAATGCAGTGTAAAAAGAGTTGCTAAGACAATGTAGAGTTCAAGAGAGTTGTGATATGTAATAGGTGTTTAAATGTTAACTTTATAATAAAGTTAAAATGAGACAAAACAGATTTTTGCCAAGATGTAGTCATTATGTTACGTATAATATATTTCAAGCAATGGTTATTTCAATTTTATATAAACATTTTTATCGAAAATCTTGCATTAAATTGCTTTTTGGACAAAAGAAAAAAGTACTGTTGAGTTAACTCCCTTGAATAGGAGTGTATTTTAACCAATTGTGTTATTGAAAGTTGATTGGTTGGTCTAAACCATTTAAAACTGTAGTTGATATTCCAGATGATTTACAACAATATGTCAATAATACACTAATATTTTATCATCAGCAATCAATATTTTATGATTAACAACATTATTTTATGAAAAACAACAATATTTTATGATTAACAACAATATTTTATCAATATTTTATGATTAACAACAATATTTTATGAAAAACAACAATATTTTATGATTAACAACAATATTTTATCAATATTTTATGATTAACAACCAATATTTTATATTATTATGAGTAACAACAATTTGTTTCATTGTTATGATTAACAACCAATATTTTATCATTATCTGCTATTGATTAACAATCAATATTTTTTCATGAACAATTGCATACGTTTTCATTATTTGCAGGTAAAGGGTTACCCGACTCTTGTTCTGTTTTATAATGGTGCCAAATTAGCAGAACACAACGGACCGCGGGGATTGGACGATATGTACTCGTTTGTGATGAACCAGATAGAGGGCGCTCATGATGAACTCTAGACAGATTAATTAGCATAATTATAATTATTCATATATGCAGAGGCGGTCCTGGGGCAGTGAGGGTTTTGAACAAATTATGTGAAACCCTCTTTAAAGAGACGTTTCTGATTTGTCTGCCATTGTCAAGCTGTTCCTGACTACTAAAGACTTTTATTGTGATTAGTGGGTAATGTATTTGACCCTTTGCACACAAAGATGCTGGTCTTACTGTCACATGTGAGTTTTACGAGCAGCATTTTATGCAGATTCAGGGCAAGACTTAGCCCAGTGGTAAAGCGCTCGCTTGATGTGCAGGCAGTTTGGGATCGATCCCCGTTGGTGAGCCCATTGGGCTGTTTCTCGCTCCAACCAAGTGTACCATGACTGGTACATCAAAGGCTGTGGTATGTGCTATCCTGTCTATGGGATGGTGCATATAAAAGATCCCTTGCTGCTAATCGAAAAGAGTAGTCCATGAAGTGGCCACAGTGGGTTTCCTCACTCAATATCTGTTTGGTCCTTAACTATATGTCCGACACCATATAATCGTAAATAAAATGTGTTGAGTGCGTCGTTAAATAAAACATTTCCTCCCTCCCTTCTTATATGCAGATTCAATTAAAATTACATATTAAATAGAGCGGGCAGCATAGCCCAGTGGTACAGTGCCCGCCTGATGCGCGGTCGGTCTAGGATCGATCCCCGTCAGCTAACCACTGGGGTTTTTTCTTGACATAAGCATATGTCCGACGCCGATATAACCGTCATTATAATGTGTTGAGTGCGTCGTTAAAAACAAAACAACACAAAAATACTTATTAAATACATTTTCTGCATCAAATATCAGTGGCTTGGATACTGGCCGTCCTAGTCTTTGTACTAGGTCAAACTGGAGTTTAATTTTTAATATATATTTTCATACTTAAGAAATTATTGAGACCAAATCCAGTTTGGGCTATTTACAGAACTTAGGACAGTCAGAAACACACTGAATATACGACACTGATATTCTAAACAAGAAAACTTATTTAGTAACTTAAGTCAGAAAGGAAAGAAATGTTTTATTTAACGACGTATTCAACACATTGTATTTTATGGTTATATGGCATTTGGACATGTGGTTATGAACCACACAGATATTGAAGGAGGAAACCCGCTGTCGCCACTTCATGGGCTACTCTTTTCGATTAGCAGCAAGGGATCTTTCATATGCACCATCCCATAGACAAGATAGCACATACCACAGCCTTTGATGTACCAGTTGTGGTGCACTGACTGGAATGAGATGTAGCCCAATGGGCCCACTGGTGGGCATCGATCCCAAACCGACCACACATCAAGTGAGCACTTTACATCTGGGCTACGTCTCTCCACTAACTTACAGGTGCACTGGATAAAAGAAATTATTTTTTAATTTGTTTTTTTATGTGCTAAAAGCATAGTCTTGCCTTAAGTGATTTACATCGTTAGAAAAATGTATTAGTCGGAAACCTGTTACAGTAGCAGTAAACTCGTGGACAGTCTCTTTACGTGCGATAACACTCTGTATTGTTGCCTTGCTTTACCATATCTATAGTCTGTCCCATCCTCCTGTAGAAATATATGTTTTTTGCAAATAATTTCAGTTTCCTTTGACGTAAGAAGAAAAGTAAAAGTGTTTTGGAAATAACACCCTAAAAAGACAATTTTTGTGTACAATTAAAAAATATGTGGATTAGAAATAAATAATTCTGTAATACAAACCATAGTAAGAAAACGACGTTTACAGCTTTATGGCTGACATGTTTTAGTTTTATGGACTGGTATAGTCTTGCTATATAATTTGGATACGATAACTCTTGATTATTTTCTTGTTGCCTTATACTGAAATTAATAATAATAATAATAAATTCTTTATTTAGTGAGGGTAACACAGTTAGCAAAAGCTAATCTTCCCTGAGGCCCTCAGATACAAACAATACAGAATTACAATACATACAAAATTGAACAAATAGAAAATACATATATAGCAATAAACATATGTACAAATGATTAATCAAATAGAGTTTTCTCGTAGGAAGACTACCAGTCCATAAAACCAAAATGGCGACCATAATGCTGTAAGCATTGTTTTCTTACAGTTTTATTTCCACACAAAAACGGTTCTTTTTTGTTATTTCCAAAACACTTTTACTTTTGTACTTATATACTTATATTGAACCAAACCGAAATTATCAACAAAACAATTTCTGTTGCAGGATGGGACAGACTACAGGGCCAAACTTGTATGTATGAACATTGTGGTACATAAAAACAAATACTATTTAAACAACACACAGAAATTTATTTTTTATTTAACTTAATAGAAAACGAACAAAACAAATCTTATAATTTATGGGCGTATAAGTTAATATATCTGACATTATTATATTTACTCAACATAGAAATATATCTCTGCAATCTATTTTGGAACCCCCCTTTTCAAAATTGAACCCCCCTTTTGAAAATCCTATGTACGCCTAGTGGGATTATAATTTATCTTTTAAATGTACATATTCTATATAGAGAGTATTGCTATTTAAATAATGCACAGAAAGTCTTAATCGGAAAGTAAAAAAAAAAGTTGCAGATTTAAAAACTTTGAATTAAGAAAACCTTTAGAATGTCGTGTCATGTACTCAGGGTTTCTAGATTCTGGTAGCCCCACTCCCATGGCTAGTGATATTCAGTGTTGGGCTAGTAAATAACCACTATTGCCATGCCCGATGGCTAGTGAATTATATTTAGGCCCAATATTGCAGTTAAGTCTATTTTGTAAATATGAATATCCTGCTCCCATCTCAACCCCCAATGTTAGGTTTTTTAAGCTCTGTCACCCCATTTAGCTAACATATCTGATTATTACTGTTATTTATTAAAATTGTATTAACTTAAAGTAAAGTAGGGCTGGTGAATTTTTAATCCTGGCTAGTAAATTTTAGAAAGCACTGATCACATAGCTGGTGGATTTTATTCAAATTCTAGAAGCCCTGTGTACTAATGACAAGATATATTTCTAAACGTTTACATAGATCGAAGACTGCGGAAGCCACATTAAGTTATGACGTCGCTTCACAAAATTAGGTCATACGTGGTGCACGTGAAATCATTATGACACACGTGGGCATACCGGTTATATTTCCCGGAATATCGTGAACTATGTGGATAATAATACTGTTTTGTTTGTTTTCCCTTATTTCTTTCTGTCAATAATAATAGAATCTATCACCATTGTCAGGTATAGATAAGGGAATTCCAACCCAAGGGACAAAATGTTTTGTGAGGGCCGAGGTTTACCGCGGTTTGGAATTCCCTTATTTATACCTGACAATGATGATTGATTCTTTTTCTTGCCCACTTAGTAACTAAAGCAAAAATAAGCCTACTTGTTACTTTTATATTGCCATCGCTCCCTTCCATTCTTGGCCGACTGTAAACATTGAGTCTACAGACTCCTTTAACCATACGCGCTAAAAAGTAGTCCAATTAGACAAAATAAAATAATAATAATTTCAAAATTAAGTTCAATGTTTTAATTTCATTAACATAACCTTTTGGAGGATTATAAAAATAATACAACATGAATTGGCAGCTTCCCTTGGCAGTTATAAGTAGCCTCATAACCGCATATGTAGAAATTGTCTATACCCATGGGTAAAATAGATTTATCTAGCACCATGCAAAAGCTGGATAATCCGTTCTAGTGGGCAAGAAAATATTATATGACTAGATAAATGGCCCTTGTGTTTACCTCTATAACATCTGAGTGTTTTTTATATGGCAAGACAAGTGTCACATTTATAGGATACATTTTCTGAATATTTACAGGGCTTCTAGACTATGGTAGCCAGTAAATAACTACTATTGCCATGCCCGATGGCTAGTGAAATTTTTATTTTTACATTAGGTCTTGAAACAAGTGTTGGTGTATGTTTCAGGGCTTCTAGATTATGGTAGCTCCACTTTCATGACTAATGATACTCATTGTTGGGCTAGTAAAAAAATCCAATGTTGCAGCTATGTCTTATTTTGTACCCCCACTACCACCCATTGTTAGTGTGTTTAAGCTCTATCTTCCTCTTTAGGTGACCTATCTGATTATTACTATTATTTAGTGAAATTGTATTAACTTAAAGTAAAGTTGGGCTAGTGAATTTTAAATTGTGGCTAGTTAAAGTTTTAAAACCACTGATCCCATGGCTAGTGGATTAAAACAAATGTCTAGAAGCCCAGGAATATACATTTCCACAACAGAACCAAGTGTACATATTTTATTTTTAATACAGTACAGCTAAAACCATATCATTTTTGAAGAATGTTTAAAAGTTCAAATTTTTCAGTATAAATATTTACAATATGAAATAGTTTCTAGCAAGGTATATATTTACAATATGAAATAGTTTCTAGCAAGGTATATATTTTTGGGTGTTATATTTTTTAACAGATGAAAAATAACTTCATTGTGAATTTGTTGTAC
Source organism: Dracogyra subfuscus (assembly GCA_016106625.1). NCBI lineage: Eukaryota > Metazoa > Mollusca > Gastropoda > Neomphalida > Peltospiridae > Dracogyra > Dracogyra subfuscus. The sequence continues at coordinate 8,724 of JAECMU010132219.1, forward strand.
ACATATTCAATACGAAACCATTAACTGTACTTTGATACAATTTCAGTGTTGGACAAATGTTTGAGAAAGTCATTAGCTTGCACAGAAGCCTTGGCTTGTGCCCTATGTATTAGAAGCCAGACCAGAAATTCGCTAGGCGGAACCAATGGTTAGTGGATTTGTCAAACCCTGATACAAATTATATCAATTCCAGTTCCATGTAAAATACTTAATATAGTACTTATTTATTTTCTTTTAAAGTTAATCTTACCTCTGTTCTATGGCACACTCACCCTCTGACCCCCCTCCCTTTAAAGTAGACTGATCTGAACATCTCAACAGCCAGAGTCCTCATTTCACTATTAAATCTTGAAACATCAATAGCCTTTTCTATGGAGGTGTTGAAATACATCTATTAGTATTAGTGATTTACCAGTTCACTGGCGGGAGGGAAAGAAGGAAACATGAAAAAAGGAACTAGGAAAAAAAAGAAACCATATTGGGTAAGAAAAAAGGAAACAGGAAAAAAAGTAACAGAAAGAAAGAAACAGGGTTAGGGTTTGTGGGTTAGGGTTAGTATAATACTAAAACAAAAGTTAGTATATATGGGGTGTTTCTATCTTTCCATTACTTTTTTCCCTCTTTCTTTTTTTCTGCTTCTTTTTTTCCTCTTTCTTTTTTCCTGGATTCCAGTGGGGGGTGTGTGTGTATGTGGAGGAGCGGGTCCTATATATTTTGTCTCCATTCTGTGTCTCTATCCATCTGTCTGTCACACATATAGTTTTCCAGACTTTTTAATGTAGCAATGCTTGAAGATATTAAGCTGAAGTTTTGTATACATCTGTATCATACAGAGCTACAGATCAAGTCTGACTTCCATATGATGTCATTGTCGATGGTCATAAATGTTGGTGCATGTACAGACATGTCCTTTCAGGTTCTTCGCTAATGCTGATGCATAGCTTCTGTACTCCGTGGATGTAGTTTGAGTTTGGAGTTTCCCTTCACCTAGGCGAGTTTCCTTACTAGTATTATGATACTCTCCAACCCAGTTTTGATTTTGGTGTTTGCTTCTCTTAGACAGTTGTCTTTCTTGACCCACGTCCTCTGTCTAGTCTACCTGGTCCATATAAGTCTAGTCTCTATCCTATGACCAGTCCAGCTTGGATGACCCTACCAGGAGCTTGTGCTCCAGCTGGCATAGCTCTCCGAGTCATTGATACCTGCAAGCTACCTCACCATGTCAAGGAATGGACCATGATATCAACTTCCATATGGATTACCGGCCTCGGTGGCGTCGTAGTTAGGCCATCGGACAACAGGCTGGTAGGTACTCGGTTCGGATCCAAGTCGAGGCATGATATTTTTAATCCATATACCGACTCCAAACCCTGAGTGAGTGCTCCTCAAGGCTCATTGGGTAGATGTAAATCACTTGCACCGACCAGTGACCCATAACTGGTTAACAAAGGCCATGGTTTGTGCTATCCTGCCTGTGGGAAGTGCAAATAAAAGATGCCTTGCTGCCAATTGGAAAGAGTAGTCCATGAAGTGGCAACAGCGGGTTTCCTCTCAAAATCTGTGTGGTCCTTAACCATATGTCTGATGCCATATACCTGTAAATAAAATGTGTTGAGTGCGCCATTAAATAAAACATTTCTTTCTTTCTTTCCATATGGATTGGCCCATTTTTTAATAATTATGGTCCTTTGACTTGGGAGATATTTAATTTGTTTTGGTCAGGTAGGGGACATGTATTTCTTTAGCGATACTTTCAGAATGCTTGTTATGTAAGACAAACAAAATAGATGCGATTTATCATATTTCAGTAATATCTCTTTTTTTGCTTATACAGGTTTATTATGTGTGTGGTACATAATGTGCATTGTATGTTTTTTTTTTTTTTTCATTTATGATTTCAAAAACGAAAATTGGTCAATTATAATTATTTTAATTTTCAACGGGTAAAGGTTTTTAGGCTAGTTATTAGGTTGTACTAAATATATACCGGGTGTTACAGTTTTTAGTTTCTTAACATTTACATTACACATTATTTACCAATTTACGTCTCGGTTAACAGTTCTGGCAAATCTAGTCTGGTGTACATAATTTGTGAACAGGGGTTTGTCATTTTAAAATTCATTCATTCACATGTACTTAGTTTCATGCTCATATATAATTAAGGTTCAAGCACACTGTCCTGGACACACATACCTCGGCTATCTGGGTTGTTTATCCAGGACAGTGGGTTAATGGTTAGTTTTGTTTGTGGTTAGAGAGAGAGAAGATGGTGTGGTGGCCTTGTACTTATCCACTGAATCATTAAAACTCGCTTTTGGTGAGAGCCGGTACCAGGATTTGAACTTAGTCCCTACCAGCCTTGACTTAACAACTACACTACCGAAACAGGTAAAAAACAAAAAACAAAAAACACACATTTCTAATTGCATACCTTGTATTTAGTTAAAAACCACAGTATTATGGTTCGCTCATAGATTAATGGTGCTTTGTATAACATTTCTCAAAATGCAATCATTTAATAAAACAATGAGCCATAACATTTGAAGAGAAATCGTGTTTTTATTGTAAAATGACAGTATCATTTTATCTTGAAATTAAGAGATTTCACAGGATAAAGCCATTAAACATAAGCTATAATTATTTCTTATAAATATCAAATATAGCATTACAGAAATATCTGGTATAGAGTATTGGTAGTTTTCATACAAGTAATACAGTTAAACGACACCACTAGAGCACATTGATTTATTATTTATAGACACTTGGTAATTTTGACATAGTCTTAATGAGGACCACTTGCTAAGTTTTTTTCATTAGTATCAAGGGATATTTTATGTGCACTATCCCATATGCTGGACAGCATATGCCACAGCCTTTTGTATACTAGTTGTGGTGCACTGGTTAGCATACCGGTGTGGTTGGTAAAGAACGCTAAGTAAAGAACGCTAAATAAAGCAATGATAATAGGAAAATACTCAAAATTCTGGTCACACCTTGCCACTAAAACTACATGTATTTAGGCACAGACGTATGGTTACAATTATTGTTACGTTTGCAACTAAATAATTACTAATTCCGAGCCCTATCATTGTGTCAAGTTGAATTTGTCTCCGTACTTTATATACATCGCAACGGCGTAGCCAGCATGAGGCAATCGAGGCGGTTGCTTCATCTGGAATTTCCCCAGATTTATTTTTATTTTTCCCATGACACTGATATTTATTTTTCAGGTCTGGGTTTGTCTCGGCGGATTTTTTTCCCCCTCTCTGGCT
>JAECMU010132221.1:0-21246 GCA_016106625.1 Dracogyra subfuscus
GTCAACTACCCCCTCTAGAATTATTAGTGTGCTCTGCAACACATCCACCCCCACTTTCTGTACCACAGTAACATAATCCGTCATGCTTTCTTATGAAATAACTCTTATGAAATAAACACTAAACACTGTCCATAAAATTATTTTGTTGTGTATATATTTGAACTGTTCACACTGTACATGTTATCTTGCAAATTGTTTCTGTCCTTTGGTGATCTACTGCAGATGTCTTATCTTTATTTACATACACTAGTACACCACAGTGGTTACCTGATGTTAGTAATATTAGTTTACTTTACTGTAATATACTGTTTGCCTTTGCACAATAGGTTATCAGTGTGTCTTTGCACATTTCCCATTTTCTTAGGAGTGCTTGCTAAAATGTTTGTAGGCATGCAGTATCTTGATATTACCAAGCATTGTGAGAGTACTGGTAAAAGAATACATGTTCCCTGCCGGGCACAAATATGTTTTGTATCTTCTAAGTTCAAGGACAAAAGAGTACATTGATATGAAAAGTCAAACCTGATCTATAACAGTGCATGATAAAGTTGTACACAAAATTTCAACTCAATATCTTAAGACATTGTGAAATGAAAAATGTTTAAGGGCCATACTTTGGTGAAAATGGTTAAATTGGCATAAAAGTCCAACTTTATCTGTAACAGTGCATCCTATATCTATATTTAAAAAAAAACATATTTCGTAAGTTCAAGGACCATAGCTCTTTCATAAATATGTAAATTGCCATAAAAGTTTAACTTGATCTGTAACAATGCTTGATAAAGTTATACACATATCTGGATGTATTGTGAAAAAAGGCCCGACAGTCAGACCGACAGAAGGACTGAGATGAAACTTAAGTTATAGTTCCTTCCTGTTGGACCAGTGCGGGACTAATAACATTATTTTGTAACCTCTCAAAGCTGGAATCTCATGTGTAGTTTTACTATTAACAGGTTTAGTTTGCTGACATTGTGCATCTATCTGCAAATGTCCACATACTACATGAACAATTGTAAAAAAAAATTAATGAAAATAATAAAGAACATTTAAAAATCTGAATAACAGAATTACTACAACACTACAGGTCTTTAAAAATTAGGTAAATAATTGTTTCATTCATGTGTTGGTCATGCAAATAATGTTTTAGCCTAACTTTTTTTGTTCATACATTAAATTTAGGACATAACATAAATTTACATGGTGATAACAGGTTAAACAAATCAAAGAGGTTACAGTCCTTCATGTTTAAAGTGTGTGATCACACATGTATGCTAAAGTGCACTTATATTTTATCTGAGAAGCATTTTTTATTGTCCACCTGACAGCTACCCTTCCACTGGTTGTTTGAAATGAAACTGCTTTAAGCCTAACCGACCCCAGTGTTTGAATACTACCGGTGGTAAAGCACTCACTTGATGCATGGTTGGTCTAGGATCAGTGGTCAGTGGACCATTGGTCTTTTTCTCGTTCCAGTCACTGGTTTATCAAAGGCCAGGGCACAATATTTCACGCGAGCCGCCGTTCTGTTCACGTGTCGGTTACGCAAAATTAAATTTATGCGAACCGCAAATCGGTTACGTCGTGACCTGTAGACGTTCAGAAATTAAAATATGCTGACTTCACAATTACAGGAAATTGAGGCAAATGTTTTAGACTTATGTTTAGTACTTGATCCAAACGTTTTAAAGAAATGTGCACGGACCGCTAAAGTGCCTAAATTATCTGCTGCTATTTTATCTTTAAAGGAATATATGTAGACATAATATTGGATTGCCTATAATTTTACAAAGGTTGAAAATGTAAACAAAAATGCAAAAATGTTACTATAAGCTTTAAATAAACATTTGGAACGTCACTGTAGTATAGATGTACCAGCGATAAAGTGAAAGTAGCATCGCCACCGCAAAATATCAGTGTCAGATTGTAGTATTTCTTTTTATGTCATCAGATTTATTTTTATTAATCTAATCATGCACCAATGAGTAGCCTGTTTTATAGTTCAGAGGAATTGAACTTTTGTTGTTAGGGTTTTTGGTGGGGTTTTTTTTTTTTTTTTTTTAATCTGCTGTAATTTTAATCTGATCCCAATTGTGTACTGATCCCAGTCACAACCTACCCTTACTCCACTGAAAAAAAGCTGCACAAGATTTTGATTATTCACATTACCCAGAATATGTAGTTCCTTTTGATTACAAATATTTGATCATTAATGATTAGAGATTTATTGAATGTTACATTTTTATCTGGATAAAAAGCTTTCTTCATTATTAATTTATAAATACAATTTTATTTACTTCCATGTTTTATCTTGCAGATGCGTCTGGTGATTTTGGATAGTTATGATGACGTTTCACAATGGGCTGCCAAATATGTCCGTCGCAAAATCCTTGATTTTAATCCAGGACCAGACAAATATTTTGCCTTGGGATTACCAACAGGTTATTTTGTGCTTTTTTGCCCGTCTGATTGGTGTCAATCAAGTGTTCTATGACACCCATGGTGATGGGGTGAAAGTTGATCCTGTTACTTAGAACATCTCTACTAGGATAACATATTTAAGTTTGACAAAAGTTTATCCAGTTCTTAAGCTGGAAGAAAATTGTAAAGCTTTCTATTTTCATTTTATTTGTACGCTTCTAATTTTAAATAAAGATTCCTAATAATATGTGCAGTTTTGCAAAACTTTTAAAAATTACTGCCATGGATGTTGAATTAAATTTTAAAACTAATATCCTTGTACATGTATTTATTTTGCCCTAGACCTATTACACAGTGATTGTTGTTTGACAGTTATATACATGATTAGTATTTATCTTGTTACAGGAAGCACTCCACTTGGGATGTACAAGAAGCTCATCGAATTTCACAATGCTGGAAAACTTAGTTTCAAATATGTGAAGACATTTAATATGGATGAATATGTTGGTAAGTGAAAATAAATTGATATGTCCTTTTATGCAGAAGTAAGAATGATATAATTCAGTGTACTAAAATTAAAATGATATTGTATACAGTGTATGTACAAAAATATTGTTGTAGTCTCGATTCCTTTATTTTTAAAGATTAATAATTTGTTTTGCTAAAATTATCTATCAGACTTCAAAAACTGCAGAAACCCAATTATTTTTTAATAAAAACATCAGTTATTTTATGAAATTATTTTGTCTAATTAAAATAGAATTTGCCAATTGTGTTTGAAATGTGGTTTATGCCACAGTTAACCTTGGTATGGTAGAAAACACTGAACTGTAAATCTCTTCTTGTTTTACAGGTTTACCAAGGAACCACCCTGAAAGCTATCATACATTCATGTGGCAGAATTTCTTCAAACACATAGACATCCAGCCTGAAAACGCTCACATCTTGGATGGAAATGCCCCTGACATTGTAAAGGAATGTGATGACTTTGAGAAGAAAATTAAAGAATCTGGTGGAATTGAGCTTTTTATTGGAGGTAGAGACATGTTATAAGACTGATCTAGAGGAAGATATAAACAAAACGATTTCACTTACAGCTTCTGCTTTTAAAATGAAAATAATATTTTAAAGTCATTCTTTGCACAGAAAATTATTATTATACAGCAAAGTTTTAAATTGCAACTTTACACAGAACTGAATAGAGAATGTAATTTAAACCCACAATTTTTATGTATGTATTTAAAAAAAAAAAAAAAATTGGCTATGTTTTAATTGAAATTTTATCAATGTTCAGTAAAATTGTTATTAACTTGTTATAATAAAGTTTTATGTTTTTCTTACTGTTTAATTTTAGGTATTGGTCCAGATGGCCACATAGCTTTCAATGAGCCTGGATCAAGTCTAGTGTCACGAACCCGAGTGAAGACCTTAAATCAAGACACGATTCAAGCCAACGCCAGGTTCTTTGATGGAGATATCTCCAAGGTGCCAACCGAGGCTCTTACAGTCGGTGTTGGAACTGTCATGGATGCACGCGAGGTTTGAGTTTATTATTAACTTGTTCACTTTTATCTTAGTTACACAAGGTTTATTGTTAATTTTGAGATAAGATATATGGACTTTATAAAATATAATAACATTAAATGTTAGTTTTTAATTTGTTTAAATTTAAATTTTAATGGTACTATGAGATCAGATATTAGTATAAATGTTTAAACTATGGTACCTGTAAATATTTTACTACATGACTAATATTTGTAATAATACTGATCATTTTATTTATAATTGTAAATATAGTCGAATCCACTTTATTGCATATCGGTTTATAGCATAAATTGGTTATTTGCATATAATTTGGCTGCACAGAACCATTTAGCATTAAATCAATACAAATTATATCGCATATTTGAATAGCTTTATAACGACAAACATCGGTTAATGGCATACGAAACCCAAAAAATATTGAAAATTCCATCATAAAATGTTCCACAAACTTTTTATTTTTTACCAGAAACAATTTTAATTGTATAGAGAATAAAGCAGAATGTTCTACGTTGATTAAAAACTAATATTAAAACAAGAAAAAAGTAAAAGCCATTACTAAAACAGGCATATATAACGATGACATCTCACACAAGAAGACTCATCATAGTGTTTATTGCAGTAATTCTGGGTCCATTATTGCATCATTTAAGTTATTTATTTTATTTTAAAATACATGTATAAACAAATGAAATGCATACATGTATCAGCGTCCATACAGTACAGTTTTCTGTAGTGAAGAGTAAGATAGACTGTCCACAAGGCATTTGTAAAGTATAAAAAAAACAATCTGGAAATTGGGCTTAATTGGATAATCGGTTAAACTGGTTATTGGCATAAATTTGACATGCACTGCGGCTATGCATTTAAGCAGATATGACTGTATATGGATGTGCTTGTATGAAATGATTTTAGCTAACACTGTTCAATGTTGTTATATTTATCAATTTATCCATTTGTTTGTATGAAATAAATTATTTTAAAACTACTTTAAAAAATCAGGTATATAATGATAAATACTGCGTGGTGTAATGGACACAGCTTCCCCAGCATATTTCTATCTACCATTATTAAAACACAGTTTATGTTTTAGGTTATGATCTTGATAACTGGTGCGCACAAGGCATTTGCACTACACAAGGCTATAGAAGAAGGCATCAACCATATGTGGACCGTGTCAGCTTTTCAGCAACACCCCAAGACTATCTTCATATGTGACGAAGATGCAACACTGGAGCTACGAGTGAAAACCGTCAAATATTTCAATGGCCTGATGCATGTGCACAACAAACTGGTGGAGGATCCACCACAAAAGTAAAAGTATTACCTTTCTTAATCCTGTTATAAACTGCCAAACTAGTAAGAATATTGCTATCTTCTGCCATCTTTACACAACGCAAATTGTTATATATTTTGGGAGTAATGTTCTATTAATATATAGTGAAACCTTTCAAACCCGGACCCTCCGATAACCAGTATTCTCTCAAAAAAGGAAATTTTTTTTTTCACAGTCTCCTTTTAAATATTAGTAAAAAGAGAACCACTCTAAATCGGATATCCGTTGTAACCGGACATTTTACTTGGTCCTAGGGTTTAGGGAGGTTTCACTGGAGTCCAGAGATTGGTGTCTGGTTTAGGGCGATTTCAATGGATTTCTGGAGTTGAGAGATTATATCAGCAAATGTACTGTGATCAGACTGCAGGGATGTCTCTGCCAGTATACAATTGGTAAATGTTATTTTCATGTGGGAAATAATTTTGTGTAATGATTAATATTGTGTTGGGAAATAACTCTGTGTTTCTGCAGTTTTTGGAAGTTTAATAGACAATTTGATGAATGGTTTGCTTAGCCAGAGCCACCTCTGTTACTGGAACTTCGTAACCCATCCCTCTTCATCTTATGGTAGACGTTTATTTTATTTTATTTTATTACTTCACCAATATAATATATGCTCGTACATTGCACATTTTAGTGTATGAAAATAATTGTACTGGTTTTGAAAAACAAAACTGCTAGTCATTAAATGCATGTCAACTCTTGGTTTAACCAGTCTATACAGGGTATAGTCAATAAAGCTAACCAAAGTGTTTCTCTTTTTTTGAAACTCAGGTGTTTGGTTCTTTTTAATAGCGCACTTAAATGAAGGCAAAGTGAAAACTACCTTTGAATTTTAAAATGCTAGTCTTCAGGAAAACATTTTGAGCATTTACAGTTTTTGTAAATCTGTTTCACACAGTATGGGTAAATTATATAAATTATCATTGTACTTTTTACTACCTCTACATGACATTTTAAGAATTCTGTTGGTGGAACTAAACCTATCTGCAATTAATCTTTCTAGCTGAATGTTGTAATAATTGTTACTTTGTTTATACATTACTTTTAGAATCACAATTATTTGCATAATATTAATAAATTAGAATGCACTCTTAGGAAGACACAATTAATGCATTTAAATTATTTTGTTAATTTGTGATATTTATGGTATTTTTGTTTGTTAACATTTATTTTGATTTATTAAATCTGTTGTATGCAAATACTTATGCATGTTTGTTTGTTTCTTTGTCATTTTAAAATGCATAAAACGCAGATCTTAAAAGTTATCCCATCTTGCCACCCTATATGCAATACTGTCAAACATGTAGAAAAAATGAGTTTATTGAATTGAACTTTTTATTGCTATGGTAATAAATGTTTAACTGGATTACATAATTGAATAGTATGTTGTTGCTTTGTTTAGTATTGATTTTCTCAATATAAAATGTTCGCCTGCTTCTTGTACCCGTTTTTTTGCAAATACTGTGTATATCTAATTTAAAAGTGGGCATTTGATCATTCCATGATTTAATTATTCAAATTTATGAATGTTATACATGTTTGCAAATGTAGTTTATTTTTTCATCAACTGAAATGAATATTCAAATTTACATGTGTATGTATTTGTGTTTTTTTAAACCAAATGTTTGACATCCAATACCGATGATTAATAAATCAATGTGCTCTAGTAGTGCAGTTAAATAACACTTTTTTAGGTTGGTGACTAAAAAGGCATTCAAATTTACATAGATATATGTGATCATTTCTCTGATAATTTTGATAATCAATTTTTGTTGTTGTTGAGTTAATCATTAATTTGTTTCTAATTGACTGTGCTCATTTGTACTTGAATCGTAAGAGTCGTGTATTAGAAATTCAGATGCACATTACAATTTTGTATTATCTCTTTCTATATTATATCTTGCAGGGAACATTTTGTTTAAGATATTTGATTGTCAACAGTTTGTGCTGAATTGAAAATTGTGTAGCAACTACTTTTTAAAGTTTTAGAATTGTGTAGTAATTTTTGAACATTGCATAGTGAATGACAATGCGATACAGAACAAAATGTTCCCCCGTCTTGTTTGTACTTCTGTTTGCTATACATTTTTATAGACCTATATATTCAAGAAGCAAAATTCAGAAATAAAATTATATTTCTTTTCAATGTGTTACTGCTTTTATTCAGTCCTAAAACTAAACAAAACACCCCTCCTCTCCCCACTCCTTAAGAAAAACACACAGAAGAATCTTTTTAGACGAGACATTCATAATAGAAATGATAAAGATCCTACACAAAATACAAGCAAAAGAGAGAACAATGAACAGAACACGATTAAAAACAAAATATATTTTATTCTGTTACGATAACTGTTTTTCATACTATTAACAAACTTTGAACATCAAGACAAGAAACATCCTTAAAATAAGTAAATATTTTCTTATTAAATACCCATGAAAAACGTGCATAGATTAATTACCACAGGTCGATAACCTTGAGTAGCAATGTATTATTTTTAAACCTCGTCTCTTAAAACATGTTTATCTCATATTGACTTCTTGACAAATGTTTAATATCGCAGATTAAACCTCTTAAAAATAGGGTTTTTTTAATATCACAGATTCATAAATAATAATGTAATCACTTTGTTTATTAAAATTTGTTCACAAGTAACAAGTGGTTACTGGTAATTGTATTATATATTCACTACTGTGAGAGAACAAATCATTTTCAATACTTAGAAGTGTTTATTGTCCACAAATACTGATATTTATTCCTCTGGTCCTCCTGATGGGTTAAATGCACTGGCACATAATTTCAGCAGATGTACATGGAACTCTTTCATCATGACATCATTCTAAACAAAAAAGTACATGTAATTCTAATAAATTTTGAATTCCAAAATAACTGCACCATTACTAATACTACTAATTGGACATCAAGATGGCTGTATACTCTGGGAAGAGAAGTGAATTTGAAGAAATTTAAAACAAGAACTGGCCCGCTTATTTTTGGTAGTTGTATACTGAACAATAAAAGCAATATTTTAATACCAATCTTTTTTTTTAATATAATACAATTAATTCAGTAAATACCATTAATTTTGGCTTAAAATATCCACAAGAAAATAGTACTTTTAACAGACACAAAAATAATTAGGATTCAAAATAAAGAGAACTAAATTAATATTTGCATTTCTTTTGTTGTTCAGTGTATTTAGATCAGGTTTTGCTTTTAGACTGATCAAGAAACAAGTTTTAATTATATACGACTTACTAAATCAAAACCTATACTAGCTCCGAAAACTTTCCTTCTGACCGACCGTTTAAAATTGCACACATCTTTCTCTTTGGCATATTAATTGCTCCATTCAAAATTCCATAGCCCCACCACCACCCACCCCCGCCTGCTACCGACTTTGTCGGGCTGCTGGTGCTCTCTTGCACCTGCCAGTGCAGGTGGTCCCTCTCCCACCCCCACCTTTTCTATCCTGGACGGAGAGGCCAGCCCCTGTGCCCAAGACGGGCGTGCGCTACAACAGCTTGTTATGAATGTGCACGTAAAATCCTATGGCATGACATGACTATTAATACCATACCTGGTGTCCTAAGTGGGCACCAACATTGTTACTGGAAACATGTGGACATGGCTGGACACTCAAAACAGAAAATCCTGCAACAGAAGAATACATACATAACTGACCTCTTCAGAGACCTGGTATTAATGATGCAGACCTGAGCACTTGGCAAATTTTGAACTTTAATTCTGTTGGGACAGATAATTCATAATGTCTTGTAGCAAGTAAGTTATTATTATCCTGTGTGACTTTGAGATAACTGGTGTCGTTGTTCATGCTGCAACCTAATTTTACAACATGTCACTGTGACTGCACTAAAAATAATGGCTGAATTTACAAAACCTGTTTTTCTTAAACACAAGTGTTTAACATTAAGCATTATAAATGCTTGTAGTTACACACATGTAACATAAACAGGTTTTGTAAATTTGGTCCAGGTATTCTCTTCCGAAAATAGCCACTACTTGTGAATATATGATATTTTATGTCTATGAAACAAACTGATCAACCTTTTCATGTATATCTTTGTATTATTGTAAAATGTATGTTAATTAATCATAGTCATGAATCGAAACATTAAATAAATAAATGTAAAGCTCTGGCCGAAGTAAACAACCAATCAAAGATCATTTGTAACCCAGCCAAATCCCTGGCTGTGGTAGCAATCTGCACACTGTGCCATTATTGAAAACATATTATGCATGTTATTTTAGCCATTATGGATAATAGTATGAATTAAATCTCTGAACTCAAATCATAATATTAACATCAACATTAATTAAATTTAACAAAGAAGTTTTTTAATGACCATACTAAACCTTCACTTGGTCACAAATACTTCTTGTTCCACCAGAAAACAAGTGTTTATTTTGCCTCAAACAATTTATCACGATTATAAAATACAGAAGCTACTTGTGTAAGTAACTCGACATACCTAATCTTGCAGTCAGTGTTTCCTCATAAAGTCTAATGGCCATAACGGCATCCTCTTCTAGCACTGTCCTCCTCAAACTGAGCTTTGCATGTCCATGGGACAGAGAGATTCTGAAAGACACCATTTTGCTTTGTCACTGAAGTATAGTAAAGTCCCACAAAATTCTTCCATAGTTGAGAACTAAAATACATGCAGTGTTAACAGGAGAAATATTATATATTAATAAACTAAGGACACACTTGTATGGAAACTCTAAAAACTCTAAAATTCATTCTAACTGGATTCCAACAATTCCTGACCTAGAGGTGGTGTGAACAGAAGCAATAGGTGCAGAAATATGCATATGCACTTTTACATAAAGTTTTCTAAAAACAATGGAGATATTTTTACCAATGACCAAGGGGCTTCTATTCCAATTTGTTTCGATTAAGAACATTTTAAGAAGTGTTCACTGAATTCTGACTGCCCAATCGAGCACTCCTTTTGATATAATTATTTTAATCATAGTATTTTTTCTTTAAAATAAAATTATGCTTCATTTGTAAAACTATATTAACATTTTTGTGACATTGCTCACAAACACATTTTCTTTTTTTGAAACAAAGAAAAATTAATAATTATCACATAATGAACAGAATTAATTTAAGAAATGCATGTTAATTTTCCAGCTGTGAATAATAAATTAAAAACCCCACTCACAGAGTTTGAAGAGCTGTCACGGGAACCTCAGTACTGTCATCTCTAGAACTTCTGTTCTTCCTGCTAGTGAGGTAATAATTCTGAAGCAGTTTCTCAGCACTAGATGTCATCTTCGTTCTGATTTGTCGAATGTATCTGAAAAACTAATTGGCTCTTTGTGTCAGCAGACCATTCCAAATTACCCCCAAAAGGAAAACAAAGTTCCATGTTTAAAACCATTTGGAGTGTAGTCTTTGGTTTATACTTTGAGACTAGACTTCAGTTGTAAAAAATGTACTAATAAATAATTTAATAAACCTACTCAAATTTTTAAAAATTTCCCATGCTTTAAAACTATATAGAATCTGGCCTTGGGATCATGTTTTGAGATTAAACTTTGATGTTATATAAAATTTAATGCCTAAAATTAAGACTTTATTTCAGTTGTACATATATTTAGTAAATATTACTGCTGGTCCAAAATTTTATTGATAACAGATATAAAAATGAACCAACAAATACAACTGTTCACAAAGAATAAATTTAATATCACATTTGTGAAATGTCACCTCCAAAAAGTCTTCTCTTGTGATAGGTATCTGGCTTTTTATTTCTCCAGGATTCATGGCAGAATAAATTGTAAAGCAAGTCATTTGGTTATCAATATCATTGATGGAAGAACTGTCTGTTGCATCTGTGAACAGAACCAATCCAAATGCACTGAAAATAAGATATCAAGTTCTTATTAATAATTCAAGTAATAGACATTGGAAAAATTCTTAATTAGTACACCAATTTAAAACATTCAAATATTATTTGAATTAATTAAAGAAACAGTAATTGATACAAAGGTTCACTGCAGGCAGATTAAATAACAAAGCTAACAAAGTAGTTTAACATTGCCCCAGCACCATGTTCTATATAACATATCTATAAGACCAACGTAACCTAATGACGGAAGAAACCTACTACCAACAGATGAGCTACTCTCAGTATTTTATATGCCCTTTCAAGATAGGATAACATGTTGATCATTATATGGCATTCTGGGCATTCACTTCACAACTATTGTGTTAGAAATTGATTCTGTGCATCTATTAACACATTATGTTTACTGTTAGCTGAAGCCCTGCATTCCTTATGTCACGGTAATAGGATGTACCTCAAGTGGTAGTGTGTCTGCCTGTGAAGTGATCGATCATCGGATCGATCCTTCCCAATAGACCCAATCAGTGGTCCACAACTGGTTCATCAAAGGATGTGGTATGTGCTGTCCTGTCTGTGGTAATTCCATATAAAAGACCCCTTGCTGCTCATCAGAAAGAGTAGCCTATGTGGCGGCAGTGGATGTCTTCTGAAGAAATGTGTCAGAATGACCTTATGTTTGACATCCAATAGCCCGTAAAAATCAACGTGCTCTAGAGGCATCGTTATACTTTACTTTTTTTCCTTATGCCAAGCTTAATGTTTGTTGTCACCTGATGTAAATTATAAACAAACCTACATTTCTGTTAAATTACAATTTTCTTCTTCTGTATTCAAATAAGAAAACAATTATATCACAGTATCCCTTGCTAAAATGGAGAGGTGCTATTTTATCAAATCAACAAGATCACATTATAATTATGAACCACTGACTATGTTGTTTAAAAATATATATAACCAAACATACAAACATGTTTTGCACTTACTCAAGCAGGAGTTTTGAGATGTTTCCTGTTTCACCATGGATGAAAACCTCTGACTGGTTTTGAGACTTTCTGTGGGTGGTAGAATTGGCAAATGCCCACACTTGACACAGCAGTGGGTAAGTCAAATATTGTGGAAGACCTCCTGTGTGCTTTGATCCCAGTTCCAAGCTGATTTTATTGTTGGCAAGAGCTAAAAATCAATTTCATATTGCATAACTTTGCAAAGAAATTGTATTTTAATACTGGAGAAATAATTAAATTTGGTTGAATGTTTATGATGCATCAACATTATTTACCAAGCTAAACATGTGAATCAACAACAGTCCTAAAAATGTTAATCATCTTGTGATGGTACAGATAATAACAAAGTAAATACCTCATAATGATAAAAATGCCATTGCAGATCAATTTCGCAACAGATTTTTTTGGCAGCTCTGCCACTTGCCATTGCAAATTACAAGGGCTGCAACTTCAGGTCACTGTTTTACTGAAGAGGAACAAACAACCCTATTTAGGTGTCTGACATATGATATTTGCTGCTAGCTAAACAGACTTTCCTCAATTTCCACAGGATAGCACATACCAAAACTTTGAGATACCAACTCTGGTTAGAAAAAGGAAAAATAACCCATTGCTCCCACAGAAAGGGGAGGGGGTACATCAGAGTGTCATTAACCTATACCATGCATGCAAAAAGACCACAGAATAGATCAAATGTAAAATATCTATTTAACAAGAACAAAAAATGACTATCAGATAATGATACTAAAGGAAAACTAATAATGCGAGGAACCTGACTGCAACTGCTCTCGTGTAGATTTCTTCAGCCTAGACAAATCATTGATGCAACACACACCACCAGCTGCCAGCAGCAAACTCCCAACTGGAAAGAAATATCATTCATAAAATTTATTGGGCCGAAATTACAAAGTCTTGTTTTTCTTAATTGCATTGTAAATACATACAGTTACACCTGTTTAAGACAAAAATATACTTTATACATTTGGCCTATTATGTTTCATGTAGTAGTGTTGGAATAAAGTGATTCTACTGGCTGTAACAAGGGAGTATTTTCCTATTACCAAAAGTATACAAGAATGTATATAACTGGGGTGGGAACTAATGCACTGTAAAAAAAGAGGAAATCTAGAGGGGTTCAGGGTGGTGAACTGTAAAAAAAAGGAGGAAATCTAGAGGGGGCCGGGGGGCAAGGATGATTAAAATGCAAGGAAATGCAATGTTCCATGAGGAAAACTGCAGATCTGAAGACAATTCCCACCCCTGATATAAATAAAGTAATAAAAAAAACCCAAACAAACACCTACTTTAAAATGTAGCTAGGTATTCTATATATAAAATAAAATGATTTAAAAAAAAAAAATTAATCGTCTCCCACCCACCAAACTTTTTAAATGTCTCCAAAGATGCATCATTTGTTACCTAATTTATTTATTCTTCAGTCTACCAATGCTGAGCCAAACACCCACCCAAAACATATTCTGACAACTCATGCTGTATAGAGTTTTTGTTTTGCTTCTCCAAACAGAACCTGTTATTATAAAATTAATATTAATATCACAGTTGCTAAAGTTAGTTTGTTTTGTTTATCAATACCACTAGAGCACATTGATTTATTAATCATTGGCTATTGGATGTCAAACATTTAATAATTCAGACATATAGTTTTAGAGAGAAAACCTGCTGCATTTTTCTATTACTAATTAGTAGCAAGAGATCTTTTATATGCACAATCCCACACACAGAATAGCACATACCACACCCTTTGATATACTAGTTGTGGTGCACTGGCTGGAACAAAAAATAGCCCAATGGCTGGTAGATTTTGGCTTCATATCCAAGAACTGGCTCCCATGAGAATGAAAGTTTAAGTTCACAGTGGATGGGATTGGAAAAAACATTGATCAGATGCGCCTCAGGTGAGAGCTCAATCGTCTGACCTAGATCCCTCCCCACCCCACCAGAGTCAGTTTTAACAGGTAAATGGTGGTGTAAAGCTATTATCTTACAAACTATAGTCCTTCCATTCTCCTACAATTGTTTTTATAAAAAATAATTTCAGAAAAAAAGTATATGTGCTTTTTAAATAACAAAAAAAAATACTATTTTTGTGTGCAATTTATAAAACAAGTGGTCTGTAGTAAAGTCTATAGTATGAAAAAAAGTGATCCCTGTCTATAGATAGAAATGGATGATAATTAAAACCTGAGATTTGAAAACAATCTAGGAATTATTAGGTCTCCAAACAACAAATATCTATACAGGCCTCCCGCCTGTTTGCCAATCCATTTCTTTCATTGCATAAATACTGTTTAATTTTTTTTTTAATCTACCTAACCTTCAATGAAGTATTGAGCCATGCCGTGTCTGTCACTGGTCACATTAGCAGTGAGATAGTTCCCGGCTGTGTATGTAACAGGCTGGTCAGAAAACATCTTGCCATATTCCATCAATCGGTGCAGATACTGTGTCTCCTTCCCCATAACAAGAACATGCAGCTGTTTATCATTCTTAAAAAGAAGAGCATTATAAATAATCTGAACTACAATGTCAATACTCAATACCATGCTATGTCCAAAGTTGAAAATGTTATTCGAGATATCTTCAAAAATGCTCCTTGAGCATAATTATAATGAATAATATGGATTCAGAACTAAAACAATTTAATATTCTAGAATAATTTGTAAAGAATATATCAACTCTATTGTAAATAAAGCCAAAATCAACAATAGAATTAATTTCAATTTCACAATCTCATATAACACTGTATTCAAAGATAAAACTACTACAATTCTAGATTCTCAGAAAAGCTCCTTGTATTGCATTAGTCTAGTATTCCAGAATAATTTGTAAAGAATATATCAATAAAGCTTACATTTGCTGCTACAGCCAAACTCAACAACAGACTTAATTTCAATTTCAGAAATGCTCCTGGAGGTACAATATCACCTATCAGAAAAAAAAGGAAGCTATTTAAAGTTTGTTTAATTGATCATCATTGATTAATTAATCATTGGCTATTGGATTTCAAACATATGGTCATTCTGACACGTAGTCATCAGAGAAAACACGCTACTTTTTCCTAATGCGGCCAGGGATCTTTTATATGCACTTACCCACAGACAGAAAAGCATAAACCATGGCCTTTGACCAGTTGTGGTGCATGGGTTGGAATGAGACAAGCTATTTAAAGTCACCGACTTATTTCCTAAGAATAAACCTTTTTGGTTTCGAATGCAATGTACTTAAGTTATAACAAACACCTAGTTGACCAGAAACAAGAATTAACTTGCCAAAACTGATAATTTAATCATGAAGTTATAAGGTGTTATTTAATGCCAAAAAACCTACAATTAACGATGGGTATTTGTTATAAAGAGCTTCAAACATTATATTTTACCTCCAAATATCTCTCATTGATGTGTTGTACTACTTACCTGCAAACATGTACGCGAGACTGAGTGAAAAACTCCAGGCTGAACTCTGTCTGTCTGCAAGCAGACTGGTAATACTTTTAGGTAACGTGGATACTATCACACTTGGTAATGCAACACGACTCAGCTGAAAAGTAAAGATAAAAAGCTCTTAGTTGTTCATACAACAGCTTATAATTTCCATAATTAAAAAAAGAAAGAAAAAAAAAAAGAAATGTTGGGAATAAATAAGTAACTTTTTCCTTATACATTGAGAAAGCATGCTTAGTAATTCTTAAACAGCTTATGATATTCTTAATTACGGTACAAATTTCTTATGGAGAACAAATCAGTAGATTTCCCCATTATTATGACACATTGAGGAGGTATGGCTTAATTTTATAACATTCCAACTAAACCAATCATTGGTTAATAATCAAATACAATTACAAACAAATAAAAATGAAATAATTACCTCTATGATGTTATTAGCCTGAAAAAGAAAATTGAAAAATAGATAAATATCAGGAACAATATCTAATATCTAATACTATACATGTATATGAAATACATGCATTTAATTATTAGCCACCTGGTGAATGTGTGGGTGCATCGTACAAATTCTGTATGCACCACCAAGTGCATATTAGTTCATTTCATTAGCTATTAGTTAAATTCATTTAACTTATTTCCATGCTTATATTCAATTAAGGTTCAAGCACGCTGTACTACGCACACCCCTCAGCTATCTATGCTGTCTGTCCTGGACAGTGGGTTAGTTGCTAGTGAAAGAAAGAGGGTGTATTGAGTCGTCAAAACTCGCTCTGGATGGGAGCCGATAACTGGCTGCGAACCGTGTACCTACCAGCCTTATTTCCGATGACTTAACCATGACACCACTGAGGCCTGTGTAGCTAAATGATGTTAGTTCAGTAACAGACATCATCTTCCCTGAATTAGCGGTGTGAGTAATGTTGGAAATAACCGTCAGATTTTACGTCATTTGATGGTGGGTAATAAATAAAATAACACTTGTTTTCACTATTTTACAAAACTTGTGAACTTCCCTCACTTTCATTTAGTCAGAAACGAAAACTTGTATAGTATTCTATATATCCTCAAAAAAGTTGGATGTACTAATACATTATAATTTTTGTAATTTAATCTTTGAAATACAATTTTTGAACCTAAAAAGATATTTCCCATTAGAATACATGTCAAATATCATCAAATTAAAACATCTTTATACATTTCAAACATATATTATGCATTTTGGTAACATTTGTTTTCTTAATTGTTTTTTACCCCCTTCTTAATGTAAAAATATGCATGTTTAAAAGTTCCAAGAAAAAAGCATAAGAGATACTTTCCAACAGGAAACTACTTTTGTTTCCTTCTCTAATTATGGTTTAGAAGAAATGAAAATAGGTTCATGTACCTCAATTGCCAGAGTCACTTGTTCTCCAATTAAATCCTTTCTCACCAATCCAATGACTTCATATTTGAGGCCTGGTTGAACTTTGAGACACAAATCATCTGAATAAAACAACAATTAACTGTTTAAGTAATCAAATATATAATGGGGCTAAACAAATTTTTTAAATATAGAGAAGGATATCATCCATTCAATAACATGCATGAATATATGCTCAAACATATAACAAATTTAACATACTTACCATCATTTCAAATCTTATTTACATATTTTATAATTATTTATTTACCTGCAAGTTAGTTACTCCCAGTAAATACATGTATATACAAATATTTAATCACTTTTAACATCAGCTGACTAGCCATTCACCTACAATGAAGCTCATTTAAAAAAAACCTTTTTACCTATTAATCATCTCTCTATTGTAATGAATTACAAAAGTTAAACTTTTAAACAAAACAATTAAAGAATACATCCTTGGTTTGATGAAATGCACAACACTTCATTACTACTAATTACATACATGCATTAACCAGCCTTGGTGATTTAGTGGTCATCAGGCTTATGGCTGGAAGGAAGATATGCTTTATTTAAAAGGACCACACAGATAATTTTAGAGAGGAAATCTGCTTCTGCAATGGGTAACTCTTCTGGCCGCATGGGACTGTTTACATGCACCATCCCAAAGACAGGATAGTACATATCACTGCCTTTGTTACATCAGTTGTAGAGCATTTGCTGGAACAAGAAATAACACAATGGGCACACCATAAGGCAACAATCCTAAACCCATTGCACATCAGCTGAGTTCCTTACTACTGGACTTTGCCCTGCTCTGACTTATAGCTGGTATGTATTGGGAACCATTTTTATCTCGGAACTGGCCCCTATACAGAGAGTTTTAGCAGCTTAATGGGTAGGTGTAGGGCCTCAACACCAACCTTTCTCCCACCAACCAATAACAACTAACCATTAACCCCTGGCCTGGAGAGACAAATGAAGTATGTACCCAGGACCTCATGCCTCAACCCTATATGGACAAACCAAGTTAGAATAAAATGACTGTGTAATGGATCACCTCTGAGGTAAACTATAACCGACTGTCCTCTAAAACTTTTCTCAGTGTTACCAAATCCAGCAAACAAGTGATCAGGTATAATCTCTGCCAGTAGACAATCTGAAACAACAAGTCAGTGTAAGATAACACATAGCAAGGGACAATATGAGATAACACATAACAAGGGACAGTATGAGATAACACATAGAAAGGGACAGTATGAGATAACACATAGAAAGGGACAGTATGAGATAACACATAGCAAGGGACAGTATGAGATAACACATAGCAAGGGACAGTATGAGATAACACATAGAAAGGGACAGTATGAGATAACACATAGCAAGGGACAGTATGAGATAACACATAGAAAGGGACAGTATGAGATAACACATAGAAAGGGACAGTATGAGATAACACATAGAAAGGGACAGTATGAGATAACACATAGCAAGGGACAGTATGAGATAACACATAGCAAGGTACTCATCAACTTAACGTCACAGGTGCTTAACACAAAAATGCATTTTAAACTTCAACATACATCAGGATGGCCAAAAACATTGGATTTGCTAAACATTATAATTTAAGTAAGAATTGGTAATATAGCATAATATAACAGTCAAAAGCTATGACAGCCAAACATATCTAACACTGGCTCAGTGCCTTTAGTAATGCAAATATATCTTTGGGAACAGGTAAATTAAATTAATTTTGATAACTAAATATTATGGTTACAGGGTATAATATAGACAATTTTTTAAGGGTCCCTTTTTGGTCAATTGGGGAAAAAATAACGTTTCAAATACCAAAAAAAAAAGGGATTTTCTAAAATAATCAATAACAATACCAAGCCTCTCCGTGAGAGGCGAGTAGCGATTCGCACGCCCCTCATACTCGCCTAAAACTTACAACTGGTGATTAGTTTATTGCTTGCCTGAATCGTTTTGCTATATAGGCTATTGTTGAAAAAAGTCGTCACAATCCATTAAAGCAATATCGTAAAAACAGCCATTTCGTTCTTTAACTTAGCAACTTTGGGAAACTATTGGGTTGTAATTGGGAAAAGCTTATTATTGGATTGGGAATTTACATTAGGGGAATGGGGCCTTTCACCGGCCCCAAAATGTATGGTAGATTATACCCTGGGTTACATTTATACAATTTCAAACACAACTTCAGTAACTTTGTTGTAGTGCCAGTGAGATTAAAATTTTGATAAAAGAAAAATATACTGATCAATTTCTTTGTAACAGTATATAATAATTACCTGATATGGTGCGTGCTGACTTTAATTCAACAAGAGTTAAACCACAGAACATGCATTTAAAGTCATTTCTGAAAAAATAACAATAATAAAAATAAAAGCCCAAATTCAGTTCCATGTTTGACAAATTAATATTTGATAATATTGTGTCATAATAAAGTTTTAATTAGCAGTTAGTCATTGTTAGATTAATATTTGTCAGTAAAAAGTGACACAGCTAAAATTTTAAGTAGTTTTCTTACTTTAACTGTAAGTGCCACTCCCGGCCTTAACCTCACCATTGCTGAGCACATGTATTACAATAAAAAACAAATCATATTTTAATTACCTAATTGTCTGCGTTTCCGAAGCCCCTGGGATGTGTATTCTAATGTACTGGTTTCCTGAATGTCCCTCACAGTCTTCATACGGACAAAGATACTTCGTGCTTTGCCTGAATAAAAATATACAAAATGGTCAATTTGACAATTCTGAAGTAAATCTTGTGATACTGGTTTGAGATGAAAATTTAAAAAAGGGACTGAATTTACAAAGCCTGTTTTTTCTTACATACACATGTTTAAGCACTGTAACTGAATGTAGTTACATGCATTTAAAACAAAAACAGGCTTTGTAATCTTTGCCTAAGATGTTTGTTTTATAGTTAGTAAAAAATCTGTGTAAAGTGAAGGTAGGTGATCTAAGTTATACATTGTTGTCATTGTCATGCATATAATTCTAAATAGCCACTCTCATTTGACTGAGATGAATTCTAAGCGAGCAACTACGAGACTAAGACAGAGGGTGACTTGTTCTCCTGTATTACGATACTTACAAAATATACCTACGTGTATTTAGATATTCCAGTGAAGCCGGTGACCACTCCAGTTAACTTTATAAATCCTTCATGTCCAGTGTTCCTGGAAAGATCTGTGGCTTTTGAAACCCGCAAGCTGGTCAGAGAAAAGAAGACACCCGACTTGAATTTAAAACAAGAAATATTATAATTAATTCAAAATAATATTTAACAACTCCGCCTCCACTCACAGTTAAAATGAGGTCATACATGTGGTTTCACTTACTCCGAGATATCAACATGATGAAGACTATAAATTAAGCCATTGGTTATGAAAGCTGGTAGGTATTGGGTTCACATCCCAGTACTGGCCACTACCTACAATGAGTTTTAAGAGTTCAGTAGAACGATGTAAAGTCACTACACTACCTAGTCTGTCACTAACCACAAGCCATTAAACCTCATCACCTAGACAGACCACCAGGTAGCTGAGGTGTGCACAAAGGATGCCATGCTTGAAATTGTATGGGATATATCCAGTAAGCAAAAATAAATTAATAATGAAAATGAAATATTGGACAGGAACATTTATTTTTATTACACTTTTCATGCTCCACATGTATGTTCAACGGTGTAAAGAAACAATAAATTCATCAGATTTTTAGGCTATTAGAACCATGCTAATATACTGACACCTGCAGTGGTGCTGGCAAACAGGTAAGTCGAAGAACAACTGAAATCTGAGACTCTGTTGTATCTACAGGAAGCAAACTGAACTGCTGAATCAGCTGAAAAATAACCTGAAAAGGAGAACAAGAATTACATGTATTTATATGTTGTCAAAGCTGCTCAAGCAAGGAGCGACGGCTAGTACATACTACAGTAATGTGTATCCACCTGTCTTAAGATGTCATCATACTACTCTCCAAAATCATCTGTAAAACGGTGCTAATTTTAAGCAGTTACCCATCGTTAGACTGTATCTCAGTATTCACCTAATTACCTCCTATCCCTAGCTATGCAAGACAGACACATTGAATGATGTCAGCCCATACAGAATAAATCTGTCTCCCATCCCTAACTATGCAAGACAGCCCCATTACATGATGTCAGTCTATA
>JAECMU010132300.1:0-17836 GCA_016106625.1 Dracogyra subfuscus
ATTATATATATCATAGCTTTATGATCAAAGTGTCTAACGTACAATAAATCAATTTCACATTTACCGTAAGCTGCTTTGGCCTGGGTATTGCTATGAGATAATACTGCTGTTTACTATTTATAAAAAAAAGTGTTATTCAACCAAACTGCTTTATGCATAACATGCAAGCCAAAACTACCATCTATCTATCAATCAATAAAAAAACTCAAATAAAATAAAAGGTATTTCTACATTAATGACAAATACAATTGTAAGAACTTGTATCTCGAACCAGAACAATGTTATGTTTTTGTTTGGAGGGGTTTTTTCTTCTTTTTTTTCTTGTTGTTGTTTTGTTGTTTTTCTTTTGGGAGGGGGGATGCTAAATAATTCCTTGTTGGTTTGATGTAAAAAAAAAAATTAAAACAAAGAGAGAAAAAAGTGTTTTGCAAATGATTACTTTACCCTACTAAACTGTATTTGACTTTTTTTTGTCATTGAGCTCGAGATCATGTGCAATCCATATGTGTGTAAAAAGAAAATAACATATGCAAAAGAACAATTAAAATATAAAAAATATTAAGAAACAAAACCAAAAATAAAGCAAGAAAATAATCCCCCTCCCATAACCCCCCCCCAACTAAACCCTCCCAAAACCCCAAGAATTTTTTTTTAAAACAAGAAAAAATATTATTATTATTAACAGCTGTACCTCGACTAGTTCAGGAAGGTTTTTAAAGTAAACTTCGTCGTCTATAGTTAGCTGGTTGTTTTGGTACTTAATGTGGTAGTGCTCCACCTTGGTCCCACAACTCAGACACAGCGTGTAGTGGCCCTTGTAGTTGGTGCTGTCACGGATGAGAAACAGGCCGTCCTTGCGAGGCTGCAGCAGTTGTTCTGCTTCCAGTCGGGACACCTTGCCGTGATACCATCTACAAGGAGAGGGCAAAACACAACATGCATCAACTATCACACACGGTCACATGCTGGAGCAATCCCACAATGCAACTGTCTGTCTGTCTGTCGATTCATGCAAGGCTCTACATTAACTTTAGTTCAAACAATATTTATTGGACAAAATTTCGTTCAAACAATATTTATTGGACAAATGTCGTTCAAACAATATTTATTGGACAAATTTTGTTCAAACAATGTTTATTGAACAAACTTTCATTCAAACAGTATTTATTGGACAAACATAATGGGGTTGATCAACAGGCTTAACCTATATAAAGACCTCTCCCTACATTACCTTTCAGCATCAACTTTGCCTATATAGAAAAAGGTCTTCATTCCCAACCCCCCCCCCCCCCATCTATCTAAAATATATTTGTCTAACCCAAAATATCTCTCTAAGCTATGTTTTATTTTTTAAATTGGACTTGACACCAATGGCTTTGACTTTGTGAATTTTATGCTGCAGTTATCTGGTGCTTGTGAATATCATGAATTCACAAATTGCAAATTGTGAATATGAGACAATCTTCACTGTCACTCAAGTCTCACACACCTCAACTTATAATTGCACATTCAATATGTGTTTGTTCTGCCAATTCTTCCACACATTCTAAAGAATGAATGAGAAAATTTTTACCCCAGTTCACAATGAACACTCTTCACAACTTGGAAATTGGGAAATTGTAAAAATATTTTATTTTTTTAAATATCAACCTCATCTAGTTAATCATTATTTGTCTTCTTGGCAGATTGTTTAATAATATTTATTTTAAAATTCTCGGTCCATGCTTTCAAACCATTTAGAGTCAAATCTCTAATGATATCACAATCTGTATGGTGTTGCCTTGGTGTTAAATTATATTAGTCTTGAGCCTAGACTTTAAACGTATTATAAGCATGTAGCCCAATCATCTTTCTAAAATTCACATTAGTTTAAAGCACCACTTTTCAAATACAGTAGCATGTTAAAAATTACAAACACAAAATATACTAAACATTCTACCAGTAAAGAGTTTAGTTTTGAGGACAAACTATCGATAATAAACATAAAAAAAGCCAGGAAGGCATTCACTGAGACAGGCAGGCAGGCAGGCAGGCAGGCAATCACTTAAAAATACCTGAACCAGGTCTATGAGCGTATTGAAGCTACAGTCACCACCATCAACTTCAAGACGACCACTATGATTCAAAATGTGGTAATGATCAATGCGTTCATTGCACGCAACTGAAAGTGTGTAGTCGCCATGAAAATGGGCACTGTCTCGGAGGAGAAATGCGCCATTTCCTTTACACCTAAGTAGTTCTTCTGCCTGCTCACGTGGCAAAGCGCCATGATACCAGCTATAAGAAAACAAGCTTCATGGTCACATAGCAAATGCATTAAAGAGGCCATTCTGAGTTGGCTGCCATTGTAAGATATTTCTGACTAATAACATTTTGTAGCAAACAAAATTACACACTAAATACAGATTCTTATTAGGCTTTCTGACAGAAAATAATATGGAAGGTACATAATAACAACTATATAAGGAATTCATTCATTCAATAGCCCAGTCCTTGAAATTCGCGGTGGCAATCGGCAATGCCGTCACAAAAGCTATCTCAAAATTTATTTGCGACAGCATTTCATTGCCGTCGGAAAGCTGAGAGCAGCGAAAAGTCTGGAGTCATTTTTCTCTGAACTCCGTCTAATTACAGATCCCAGTAAAGAACATTTATAGTCTAGTGTGGCCCAATGTTTCCTCAATTAATATAAATCTGTTTATCCCAGTACAGAAGCGTACTAAAAATAAAGATGAGATGTCATGTTTTAGCATATTAGTACTGGAGTAAATCATAGATGGATAATTTTAACAGCATTAATATTTTCTTTAAAATTGCTGCCGTAGTGCTGTTGCAAAATGTATTTGTGACGGCACTTAACTGCCGTAGCAAACTTGCTTGAATTTCAAGGGCAGATAGCCTGAAAACATACTCCCAAGTATGGTTTACCCAGCACTGATTTTCCCAATCCCATTAGACACAGAACCCAGGCACACTATGATTATCCTGGATAAATCACTGTTTAAACAATACCCTTTTATAAACAAGATTTAATGTCACACAATATTTTTGTGCATTTGAGAAAGTTTCATTTTAAAAGAAAATGAAAGAACAGTGAACATAATTTAATATGAATAATTAATAAACTGTCCTAATAGTTTGAAGTGCAGACATTATGTGTGAATACATCTCTCATTCAAGCTTAAATAAAAATGATGAAAGCTAACACAAAGTTAAACATTGAACAAGAGATCAAGAGACTGATATACGCACGGCATTGTGTGTGGTTTGACTGTACGTCTTTCTTGTACATAGTTGGCTGGTATCATTCCTTCTCTCTTTCCATACTGGTCTCTTGCGCGATACCAGTTGGGATCCTGAAAATTGAATAGAAAATCATTTTTACTTTTTTATCTATATATAAATATGAAATGGTGATATGAAAGTGTGTCTTTTTATATATTTTTTTTATTGCCAATAATGACATTTTTTTTTGTTGGATGTCCAGTCATATTATCATGAGAAGTGACAAAAAGACAGATTAAGCTGCCAAGACTTTTTTGGATTTGCCTTGTCAGGGCTGTTGTGCCAACATTAACTCAGAACAGTCAAGGCATAAACCATGTCACTATTTAATCAAATCTATCAAATATAACATGGTAATTGAGATAAGCATTATTACTAAAAACCCACACTTTTTTATTAGAAGCAAAACGTTTTTTAAATGCAAAGCACAGAAATGAAGAGCACATTTAACACCCTGTGGTATGGGAAATAATTAAATGCGGCTGATGGGGAGATTGATTTATCACACCTCAGGCAATACCCAGCTATAGTTTAGAAAACAAGAAGTACATATGTAGATTTTTAACCATTTTAGAACAATGTAGCAATTTATATTTGGAAATAGAAAATAACTCATCCTGTCATCAATCTCTTATCATACTTGTTCTATAGGACTTGTGTTATAACAGATTTAGTACACCAGGTTTTTTTTACTATACATTTTAATAATTGCTTCTCAAATGTTTATTCTGAAATATGTTTACCATTTACTATTGTTACCATTCTAGCTGATAAAAAGGTCTAGAAAAATTAATGGGAAAGATGTTGCCTGTTTGCTAATCTCATTCCAAAATGTTTAAATACACAGTTTATAAAATAATTAAAAAAATCTCTCAATAGGTAAACACACTTAAATGACAGAACACAAAATCCAATAAAAATAAGATTTTAGTCCAAAGTTTCCACAACTTCACAACAGAAGTTTAACACAATCTACCAGTGTTGTTATTCTTTGACTTGGAATATGGGGTTGGGAAAAGCCCTTTTTTCCCCGGTCTGGGACAAATTCTCAATCTCTGAGACCGATTTTTTTTTTTTTTTTTTAAATGTGCCAGTCTCACTTTTGTCATTCTTGTCGGTCCGAAGCACCTGTCCATTTCTATTATTGGAACAAATTGCTATCGTCAAGTGGACCGGCCTGCCCAGACATTGGTATCTCGTACATGATTTAAATTAATAAATAAATAGTGGTCAATATGGCCGATGTTTTAGACATTTGTGATTTTAAAGACTGCCTAAGTATATCGCCAGTCACTGAAGTCAGACCTTTAGTAGTGTCAATCGACTATCACTAGGCTACACATTTGATGATTTGTCAAAGTCGCTGAGCCGGTCAAGAGATTAAACATACGTTAACAATGGCACCATTCTTGGTTTAGAAAGCCATCAAGGTCTTACACTACAATTAAAACAAAGGACCCATAATTTTCAGCTGGTTACAATCAACACTTGTCAACACCTATGCATACATACGGAGCTCTGTCGGGTCGAGTGTCCTAGGCCAAAAGCAAGAGGCTTTTGTGCAATACAAACTGTTTAAAATAGCATAAAATATTGAAATCATTTATAAATGTATTTATTGTTGACTGTTCAATGTAGTGTATCCAATAGTTATAAATGATTTTAAAATTAACAAAAGGTTACCACCTTTTTGTTAACACATGGGAGTATAAGCAGAACAGCTGCATGTACCGTTATCTTTGTCTAAACATGTGCTAGCTCAGGCTGTCAAACGCTTCAACGGTACCATCTTTTATTAATTTTCAGGACACAGTACAGTACTGAATTCTCATACTTTTTATACATATATGGGAATTAAAAATCATAACTGTTGTTCCTTTTCTATGTTATTATTCCATTATGTAAAATATATACAATTTGTGGGGGCTTTTCATGTTTATTTAATAATTTTGCTTTCATGATTCAAGATAAAACTATACAATGATTTTTGGCAAATATCGTCTTTTAAATATTCTGGTGGGGTTTTTTTTTTTAATTCCCTTTTTCTTCCCACCCGGTAGTGATAACATCAAGTGGGATCAATTGACAATTTCATTTTTCCCCACCCCTGCTTGGAACCCTATAAGAATCCGACTTGGAATCCTATGACAATCTCCTTTTAGTCTCCACAAATTCAAAAAGGAAGGAAGGAGGAAATGTTTTATTTAACGACGCACTGAACACATTTTATTTACAGTCATATGGCGTTGGACCTATGATTAAGGATCACACAGATATTGAGGGAGTAAACCCGCTGTCACCACTTAATGGACTAATCTTTTCAAATAGCAGCAAGGGATCTTTTATATGCACCATCCCATAGATAGGATAGCACATACCACGACCTTTGATGTGGTGCACTGTGTGGAGCAAGAAATCAAATTTAAAAAAATCTACTGGTGTTGTTACTCTCTTCTGACTTGATACCCTAAAAGAATCTGACATGAAATCCTATGACAAAAGCTCATTTTAGTCCCGAGATTCCACAAATTCAAGACAGGTTTAACAAACATCTGCCATATTGCTACTCACTGAAGTATTTTTAATTATCGTCAGGACATCTCCACGCTGGAATGGCAGGTCTTCCCCTGAACGGCCTGGGAAATTATAGTTAGCAATAACTTCTGTGTCAGGCAGCCACACAGAAGAGGTTGCTGGCATCTGTTGACTGTGGCCTGACGCAGGTACCTGCAACAAAGAACATGGCAGAATCGTGGTTAGTCAACACAATAAAAACTAAAACTATCTGGTAATTAATTTATGGTTAATTCAAAGCGCACACAAGGGTCACATGAATGAATTAATAAATAAATAAAGAGTACTAGTTCCATATGGAAGGCTTCCGAAAACAAGAACAATAATTTTGTTCATGTGTTGCTTGAACAAGACCTAAGCCCACTTTTACGTGCACGTTAAATTTGGGAACTAGTTCATACGGTTGTAAAAGGTTCGACAAATTTTCAAATCTCAACAGAAAAAGGAAGACGAATTCCATCATAACCAGACTTTTCAAACTTCAAACTTCAAAGTTCCTTTTTTAAACATCAATACAGAACAGAACCTCTCTAAATCAGATTAAAGCAGATGTTTAAAACATGGTCCAGTGGGTGTCCAGTTTACAAGGAACATGCTGTTCAGTATTGCAATCCGATTCGCTACGCAGGTTTTACAGATTGTACACAAAGTTAAAACAGGTTGAAACATTAAACAGTACATACTTTCTAATCAACTTTCAACAAGGTTGAAACATTAAACTAATTGCTAATCATCTTTCAACAAGGTTGAAACGTTAAACAGTAATTGCTAAGCAACTTTCAACAATGTTAAACAGTAATTTCAAAAACCAGTGTCACTAATCAAGACTTTGAAAACAAAATGTTCCCTACGGTGTAATTAGAAGAAGTCAGCGGCACTCACCCTGTTGTGGTGTCCGGGGTCCATTGGCATTATGCTGTCAGCCAAAGCAAGTGTCAGGGAAGCTTACACCAAGCTTATTGCAAAATGCCAATAACCAGAGTTATAACAGACAGACACCTCTTGTGTGAAACAGAGACTTCCCAGGCACGTCTAGAAGAAACCAACATAAAACTGTAAAATAGTACTTACGTACAAGACAAAGTACAGGTTATATGTATACAAATCTGTGAGATAACTATAAAACCAACACAAACATACAAGTACATGAAACAGCAAAATGGCACATGACATACATGTGTGTGTATATATATATACAGTGGAACCCCCCGTATAACAGTAACATATAAAGACGTTTCCTTTGTCTTTATTTTGGGTGATTGGCAATACCCTTGAGTTGGGACACCAAAACAATTATGAACAGTATTCAGTAATAAATCATACAGGTAAGTTAGTAGGGTAGTTACAAAACCAGGTAACCTCTGTCGATTCCTTGAGCATTAATTGGCGGATTACTTTTATGTTCAATAGCGGCGACCGGTCAAACGAAGCAATTTGCCTTTACTTTTTACATTTGGTTCAGAATTATGACCGTCCAGTTCCGGAAGCTGAATATCTGGATTAATGAATAACTTTACTGAGTGGTCGATTCGTTTTGCAAAAACAAATGTCCGTAAGGTGAGTATTCCGGACTACTGGAGTCCGGACTAACGAGGTTCCACTGTATATACATACAGGTATGTATTCTGCTCTAATATCTTATGGGTTACACGTAACTTTACAAAAACTATGAACCATACAGATTCAATCTATTTTTTACTGTATACTTTGTATTACCAATAAAAAGGGTGGGAAGTAGCCCAGGGGTAAAGCGTTTGGTTGATGCACAGTCAGTCTGTGATCGATCCCTGTCAATGAGCCCATTGGGCTATTTATTGCTCAAGCCAGTGCAACACGATCTAGTATATCAAAGGCTGTGGCATGTGTTATTCTGTCTGTGGGATGGTGCATATAAACGATCACTTGCTTTTAATCAAAAAATCAGTAGCCCATGAAGTGGTGACAGCAGGTTTCCTCTTTCAATATCTGTATGGTCCTTAACCATATGTCTGATGCCATATAACCGTACATAAAATGTGTTGTGTGTCGTAAAATAAAACATTTCTTTCCTTCCCAATAAAAAGTAAAACATGCTTCATAAATATACAAGCATCGCAATTAATCTTACAAAATACCTAGGCTATGCTAAATGTTCCAAATGATATTAGAAAACAATGATGACATCGTTGTTCAGTACATGTTATTCATAATCATTTTTAGTATGTCATTACTCAAGCCGGAATCATGGAAATTCCTCATGAATTACATCATTATTCTAGGATCGTTTTCATTTAGATAAATAGCTATTTTATTTTTAATGCAAGATTTTGATTAATTTTAATAAAATTGAAATAGCCTCATTTGGAAATAAGAACATCATTTCTTGATATCTGACCACAACTTGGCAAAACATTTCTTGTCTGCTTTTAACTTTATTTATTATGACATATTAACGGTCACATATTTTGTTCTCGACATATGCAGTGTGCTCCATCTAAATATGTCTTAATGGGAGAAAAGGAAAAATATGTTATACGTGAATGTGATCCATTTAAAAATATGCATTCACTTTTGAATAATAATAAGAGAACTGCCATGGAAACTAATCACTTCATTCATTGTGATAAAAACTTAATAAAGTTATGCAAGCTTTTTAAAGACACGTTCTAAAACCATCTGGATGTGAAGAACATGCTCTATCAGGTGAAATCTGCAAATTACACTGTGACATCCCAAAGAGTCGTTGCTGTTTGTGGGAAAGTGCATATAAAAGATCCCTTGTTGCATTATCCAGAATCACCATATGTCTGATATCAAATAGCCGATGATTTATTAATCAAATTACTTCATTGGTGTCATTAAACAAAACAAACATCTCCAGGAGTTGTAAACAAAAGAAATGTGCATTTAACAACACCTTAGCACATTAAAAACAGCAAATGTACATACAATGTACATGTACCGGTATGCAAATACAGTTTAGCACAATCAATAGTGCTCAACAGAACGGCTTATGGGTGTGAAGCAATCTTGAGTTACCAATGACTGACAGTCTACGTAACTACAACTTTACAAGGGCTCTTTTCATTGTATCTCTTTGTAACACACATTGTACATCTAAATCCACCCTCAAATGTGGCAAATGAAACTTACTAAATAGCAAATTCATTTTTCATTTCAATTTATTTTCGTGCTTATATTCAATTATGGTTCAAGCATACTGTCCTGGACACACACTTCAGCTATCTGGACTGTCTGTCCTAGACGCTTGGTTAGTAGTTAGAGAAGAGGGTGTAGTGGTCAAGATTACACCTACCTACTACTGAGTCGTTAAAATTTGCTCTGGATGGGAGACGGTACCGAGCTGCGAATCCTGTGCCTACCAGCCTTATGCTCAATGGCTTAACCACGACAAAACTAGGCCATCGATAACAAATTCAAAACTGCAGCATTCTTCAAGCAAGAGGTAGAGGAATGACAGGGGTAAGTTTTGACAGTTTAAACTTAAAAGTGACAGTTACTATTTTTACATATTTTTCACTATTAAAGCAGTTTTTGATTATTTATATTAAAAGTACGCACATTTTATTATTTAGAATATTCATTTTCATTAATCTGAAGTGGTTCTGGTCATCCAGGTTTTTGTAATTAATACAATGTACCTAAAAACATATTTTGTACAATTCTACAAATGCACATTCATCTAACTAAGAAGTACCGGTAATAAAGTCAAGCTCAGGCCATATTTCCCCGGTTAAACATCACAGACTTTAGCCTTTTTGTTATAAACAGGGCTTAATAATCATGGTAGCCCCACTCCCATGGCTAGTGATATTCAATATGGCCATGCCTGATGAATAGTAAAAAAAAAACATTGTCAAATGCTGCATTTTGTAAATATGAATATCGTGCCCCCAACCCCACTTTTAGTGTTTTTAATCGATATTTCCATCTTTAGCTAACATATCTGATTATCACTATTAGTAAAAGTACTAAAACTGTATTACCCGTAAGTACAGTAGGGCTAGTGATTGTTTAATTGTGGCCAGTAAAACAAATTTATTCACTGATCCTATGGCTAGTGGATTTTATAAGAATTCTAGAAGCCCTGTATACTCATATTCTAACTAAACTTAGTAAACTAAACTAAACCCATTTCACTGGCTGAAACTAGTTAACAAATTAACCAGTAATTTTTTAATAATTAATCAGCTTATCCGTTACTGCTTAATTGAACCCTATTAATTAATTAATTAATTAATTAATCAAGTATGCTTTTCATGGTTTATTCTGTATAAAGGTCATAAGGCCAAAATACAATTGGAAGGCTGTTATACAGTAAAATAGTGGCTATAGTTACTTTCCCCCCTTTATGAATTCTTGGGTATGATACATGTATGTTTTATTTATTGTACAAGTACATAAGCTGAATAACTTTCAGTCTACATTTGTCATTTAACCTTCATTTTCAAATAATGGTTATATACATATACATATGTAATATTAAAAAATACACATGTATATGTAATATATTTAATAAATATAAAAACACATGTACAGATATACATGTATGTAATATATTTAATAAATATAAAAATAATACATACATTCATACCATTTAATTGGTTTATATTAATGAAACTTTTTTTTTCAAATGTCAAATATCTATATTTATCAAGTAAATATTAGTTGCAATACACAAAATAACTATACCTGACCTACTCCATCCAGTATTTGATACACACATGTAAAGCACCACACAGATTTAACTTCCTGAAACTGTGAATGCACAATGCATACAATGTAGGTACTTGAATGATTACTTACTCCACCCCGTCAGCTAACCACAGGGGTTTTTTCTCGACATAACCATATGTCCGACGCCGATATAACCGTAATTACAATGTGTTGAGTGCGTCGTTAAACAAACAAAGAAACAAGATTACTTACTCCAATACTGAATGTTACTGTTGAAAATTATTTTGGTCTTAACATTTACATTTAAAACATTAGTAATGTGCCATTCAAATGAGGGTGTACGAGATGGAAACACAACAGTTTTTGACCAATGCACGGCCCAAGACCAACACTAAAGGCCATCACCAAGCTCATCAACACCTCCACTCACAGCAACATGTCGAGGTATATCTGTACATAGCAAGATAACATACCTGTAAGCTCGGCATGATGAAGGAGCTGTTCAACATGACAGTATGTCACTGATTAATTATGCTCATAATATCTCAATATCAATTATCTGATCAGCTGACTGCAAAGGTATATACATGTACACACACAGTCAAGATTAAACACAAACAAATACCTGACATTCTTCAGTATTATATTGTATATTGTATCAGGGATGTACAATATGATTTACACTTGTCTCCTTGCCATGACAAAGTTAATGCTTGTTTTGTTTAACCACACCACTAGAGCACAATGATTACTTTTAATCATTGGCTACTGGATTATATATAGTCTTAGAGAGGAAACCTGCTACATTTTTCTCATTTGCTGTAAGGGATCTTTTATATTCAGTTTCCAACAAACATGACAGCACATACCACAGCCTGTGATATACCTGTTGTGGAGCATTCATTGAGATTGTAAAAAAACAAACCAATCAGAGAATCTTATGTGGTCCAATCTTACAATGAAAGCACCTGACGTGAGAACTCTACCCACTGGACTAGATACCACTTCATATGCTTGGGACAAATGTTTTTGGATGTTGGAAAAACAACTTCAAGTGTGAATTACCATGTGGACAAAACAATCATTTATTAATTAAAAGCTGTAATATGCCTCGAGTGTTCATGCTGTTATATGCTTCGAGTGTTAATGCTGCAATATGCTTTAGTGCTCAACTTAAATATTGCTGGACTCATTCAGCAGACATTTGTGTGTGAAAAGCACTTTCATGAATCATATGGGACAAGTAAAAATGGACACCAAGAGTTAATGTAGAGACATGTACTCAGTGCTTCTAGATTATGGTAGCCCCACTCCCACGGCTAGTGATATTCAGTGTTGGGCTAGTAAATAACTTTATATCTAGCCCTGCATTTACATATTTTGTAAATATGAATATCTTGCCCTATGTTTCCACCCCCAATCTAAGGATTTTAAGCTCTATCTCCCTCTTTAAGTGACATACATGTATCTGATCATTACTATTAATTAAATTGTATTCATATAAAGTTGTGCTAGTGTATTTTTAATCATGGCTAATACATTTTTCAAAATACTTTGTTGTATCAATACTAATTCCGTACTTAACATCTTTTCATTAAATTTCCTCTTTTTTTTCTCCTTCTTGGCCCAAGATAATATATATTTTTTTAATTTATAAAAAAAAACCCATCCCAAACAAACAAAATATCAACACAACACTATACATAAAGTATGTGGATTATATCTATTCCAAACCTTGCCTTTTAAGGTACGCAGGTGCGATCGCGCTCTTACAGTGCACGTAATTTCAATCTGGCGAGTGTGAAACATAACACGTTACACTTAACAAACAGTGCTCGTAAAATAATTGTGTATATTGATTGTCACTATTTACTGTATGTAGCTGATAAAAATGCCTGTTTACAAATACAAGGATAAAATGTTATGAGAACGGTAGTGTCCATGCAAGATTTTAATATATGACTTGTACTTATCTTTGCTATACAAATTAGAAAACACAGGTTTAACAGACATCTTCAGAGACGTACCAATCCGATCAAAAAACTTTGCCTATTTAATTTATTATTAATGAGAAACTGTCAACTTTTGCATGGTAACAGATACGTAAAATATAGTAGGGTGTGGGAAAATAAAGACGGGCACAGAAAAATAAAGAAGGGGAGCAGAACGTTAAATGAGAGCAGCAAAGAACACTGGATGAATTTATTTAACAACACTCGGACACATTACAAAAATACAATATATAACAAGTTGATAAATTATTAATGCAAATACATGACAAGAACGCACATCATCTATTTTGGTACGATAAACTCGTCAAATAGATTTCAAAGTAAACTTTTGTTTTAAATAATAATAACTGGCCCCTATAGAAAGGTTTATAATATCCAAAAACTATAGTCGTACTTTTGATCGCTGTGCTATTAGGAATATGTTTTATGAATTTCGACCGCCAGCATGCAGTGTTTCTGCCAGAAAGAATTTTTTGGGTATGGCGCTATTAAACTAAATGAAATCACAGTCAACAGTGAGTATGAAGGGGAAGTCAGGGCCTCCCCCTGAAAGAAAACGGGTTAAGTTTAGGGTTAGTTTTAAGAAAATCATACAGTAATAAGAGCAATTAATTTTGTCAAAAAGTTAACTTTAAAAAAAAAAATCTACAAAATGTTTTGGGTACTACTACAATGGTGCCATACCCATTTTACTTTTTTACTCTTTTTTTTAACGACGCACTCAACACATTAGAATACGGTTATATCGGCGTCTGACATATGGTAAGTTGACGGGGATCGATCCTAGACCGACCGCGCATCAGGCGGGCACTGTACCACTGGGCTATATATGCTGCCCGCTATACCCATTTTACCCTCAGGCAGAAACCTTGGCATGTCATCACTACTAATACTCTATCCTGGAGCTCTGTTGCCGACAATGCATGAGACAAGCAGCATGCAGTACAATTACAAAAAAATGCATTATGCATCTCATTTGGAGTAATTTTTCATATATATATATATGAGCTAAACACCCCAAATATTTGAATACTTTAAAACAGCATTGAAATATTTTGAATAACAAATTAGCAAGTGAATACTTGAATACACAAATGTATTTGAACCAAACACTAAAATAATTAAAGCTGCAATCAAAATTGCACACATGCTTATAATCGGCCTACTGCATAAAAAAGGTTAACTCTGTTGGATCGCCGTATTTAGTATTTTCAAGTATAGAAGCACATCATAAGAACAAATATATTGATCTGCAACTTGCTTGGATGAATTTATGTCTTGAAGCAATCAATAAAAAAGGAACTGTTTTTACAAGTATTTAAATTCATTTAACAGTCAGCGGATTGCTGCATGGTGTTTAAAATATTGATTGCAAGATAAGGTGGGACAAACTTCATTTTTTAAATAGCTTTGGCTATTTCTATTTTTATCCTAAATGTTCTTTTAATATTTACTGAAATAAAATACTGATACATACATGTAGAAATACATATATTTTTAATATACCAGTAATGTAAAACTCAATACTCATCAACATCCAAGTTTTTACGTTTTCAATTTTTAGGGCCCTTATTTGCTTATTTGCATAGAAATGCACATGCAGATGGCACTTCAATATATATTTTGGAAATGCTCACCATAAATTAAGAAAACTACAAATGTTTTAATTGACATACAACAATTTTTACTTATTTAGATTTATATGAAGAAAACATTTTTGAAATTTCTTATCTAGTTGATGAGACTGGGAACATAAACAAACAGTAAGTGGCATATTATTTTAAAAAAGGGCAAAATCCTAAATGGTGTGACTTAATACTCAACAGGGTATAAATATATCAATAGATGCTAACGGTTTATGACAGTAACATGCTTTCGGACTATAGGCTGATAGCAAGGATTCTAGATTATGGTAGCCCATGGCTAGTGATATTCAGTGTTGGGTAGTAAATAACTAGTAAATCTTTTGATTATTTCTATTGGTAAAATTGTATTTACTTAAAGTAGAGCTAGTGAATTTTTAATCTAGGCTAGTAAATCTTTAAAATCCCTGATCCCATGGCTAGTGGGTTGTTTTTTTTTTAATTCTAGAAGCCCTGCTGATAGGTATTGGCTCCAACCTAGAGAGAGTTCTTAAGGACTCAATGGGCCACTATACCCTCTTCTCTCTCACAGACAGCTGAGGTATGTGCCCATGACAGCATGCCTGGACCTTTAGACAGTGTTCTTGCTGCTTTTATTTAAGTGGGGTGGCCAGCCCCGTTATTGCATTTTCCTGCCCTCCTTTATTTTTCTGCACTCATCTTTATTTTCCAGCACCATCCATACTATATTTTACAGCACTGCTATTTCCAAATGCACACATTTTTTCTGCACACCAAAAGAAACAAGCCTTGTTGTGTATGAAATAGCGATTGACAAAAATTTACAACAGTTACCATAACATAATTTAACAGTATTTTTCACAATCTCTATTTTGTCAAATACTTGTATCTATTTGTATGTTTATTACACACAATAAAAGATATATTTTATTTGAAAATATTTTTTCACAGATTCTGAAAACTCCAATTGAAAACCCCCCACTTATTTGGTGCTACATTTGTCACGTGACCAGAATGGTCATTCTGTCTTTTGTTTTCACTAATTATCATGTTGATATTTTGTCCTCAATTGCAGACATAATTGGTTGTAACCGATGATTTTTACTTTGTCATTTCTGTCATTCTGTTTATTCAGCAGTTCTTTATAAAATATTGTAAACCTTTCATTTTTGGGGGATAACACTGCTTATAAAAACAACAGAAGTGTTAAGTGTTTTTCATTAAAATCATTTATCTTGGAAAAATTAATAAATAAATGCTTTATTTAACAACACATTCTATTTATGGTTATATGGCAATGTCTGAGCTAAACCTTTTTTTTTTAGTTGCCACCTGTGAAAGTGGTGACAGCACTTTCACTTGTCCAGCTCTATTTTCACTCGCCCAAATAATATTTTCTAAAAAACAAAAACAATATTGGTCGCCAGGCGGGCAAGTTGTTATCAGGTGGCGATAATATTTTATCACAGCGATTAATTTTGATTAATTTGATGAAGATAAAAAAAAAAGTATCCGACATTAGGGGATCACTTTACAAACATCTTTATTGTTTTTCATATATCTTGAAATCTTTATTAAAATACCCGGAAGTGCCCATGAATGTCTATTTTGTATAAACAATTTTGCGCTTTCATGTGGGCAAAATAAGGTGTACTGGTGTAGGTCTTTCCACAAAGTCTACCAACACACAACAATATGGTAACCAAGCTCCTGCCCTTTTGTTTTTGTTTTTGAAGGGTGTGGTGTCATGCTCCTTTAATTTTCACCCAGCAAGAACACCGCTTAATTAGATCCAAGCACAAAAATAAGTTGAAATGAAATGCCAAAGAACAGGGATAAAAAAACACACCCAAAAACAACATACACTATGAATTTACAAACATAACAGTTTACAACAAAAACAACATACACTATGAATTTACACACATAACAGTTTACAACAAAAACAACAATTTAGGGGCCATGTCAAGTCATCAATACTTAAAAAACATTTATACTTGTATTCTGGCAAATGCAAAATCATTCATTTATAATTATTTGTCTATTAGTACTGGGCTACTTCTCGTTCCAGCCAGTGCACCATGACTAGTATATATCAAAAGTCATGGTATGTACTACAGGTTGTGCCCCGAAAATCGAACGTTATCGACGGCAAGGAAAATGCCTTTGTGCCCTACCTGTTTTGCAAGCGTGCCCTTCCCAGATCTGTATATGATCATTTATTGTTTCACTGACAATTTCGAATAAAAAGTGTTAAAACACCCATATTTAATTTGTTGTTTTAAAATTTATTTACGTTACAACTCGCGTTATCAACAATCAAGGAGGCTACATTGCAAGAGACTGCATCATGGACGCAGCTACATGTATATTGTGATCACGTGAACACTTCTGGGGCGGATCCAGCTTTTCTGATGAGGGGGTGTCCAAGACAAAAAGGGCACCATAACATTATGAAAATAATATAATAGTGCTATAACAGGGACAGATAAGATAAGATAAGATAAGATATTTATTCCGTACTTCAGGTGGCCTATGCCCATTGTATATTTCTTTCAAAACTTACAACATGCCTAACATTATTATATTACATATACAAATGATCAATATATACCACCAATGGTGGTCTAGTCTGTAACAAGGTGTATATAATATTTATACATATGCACATATATAGGGTCTCTAGGATAATGTCATTTCAGGCCCATAGCCAGTTAAATTCTTAAACTGTTGTTATAACTAATGGTAATACCGTAACTGCTAGTATTATCATAGCTAATGGATTTTATGATGGTCAATAACAGGGACACTGGCATAATAATAATAATTTTTAAAAACCTAAATAAATTGAAATAAAATGAAATGTTACCAACACCGGCCTCGGTGGTGTAATGATTCAGCCATTGTAGGTGGGACATGAGGTTGGTTGGGACATGAGTTTGGTAGGTACAGGGCTCCCATCCCGGTACCGGCTCCAATCCAAATAAAAGCTTTTTTATAAATAAAAACACTCATTAAATTTGACAAAATCATACATACATACATACATACATGCACGCACGCACGCACGCACGCAAGCACATACATAGTTTTTTCCGTTTTTGTCTGAATAAAACGAAAATTCCTGAATCTGAATAAAACATTTTTTTTCATATTAGCATTACTACCCAACAGCTATATTATATGGTTGCAAACAAATCACTACGCATTTTTATATGGATTACAACTAATTTTGAGGGTAAAATGATGGAAATACATGGTAAAAATTTAAAATGTCTCTGGTAATAGCACATTTCCCCCGAATATCTATCCCGAATTTGAGGTTTTGCCCCCTCTCCCTCACAATATAAAATTCTGGTTACGCCTACGAATACAGGGGGAATTTTGTTAACGCAACCAGGAAGACTTTTTTTGTTGATGATTTAAACCCGATTTACCTACAACGTGAACAGGTGTTTTTTTACTTCCGTATCAAGGTATGATGTTACCTGACATATGAATAGCATCTTTCTGCTAAACCTGGCCAATAAGAAGTGCACAGTCATCCTTCTATGTTCAAATTGCTAAGTACAAATACTATTAAATATTTGTGTTGTTTAGGTAGACACCTATTGAAAGTATTTAAAAAAACGTGAAGCCTATGTCATTGTTACTTAAGAGACAAAATCCAATTGCACGTTCTAT
>JAECMU010132309.1:13976-35373 GCA_016106625.1 Dracogyra subfuscus
CTCAAATCTGCTTATCATCCATCTTCTGCAATTGCTCACTGCACTCGGCAGTACCTTTGAGTTTTCAATTCTCAACAACACCTTTCTTTACTGTCAATCACATTTGATTGTTTTTCACAGCATGTTTTTGCTGTAGATATTTCCTTAAAGGGACATTCCCAAGTTTGCTGCATTGACATTGTAAGATGTTTCCGACTACGGTAATAAAATATTTCTACTATTAAACTTGCATATATATTTTCTTGTTTCGAATATAAGTGTCTGTATATTCAATGTGTTTCTGGTAGTCTTAATATTTGTAAGAATCCCAAAAAGGATTTTGTCTTCAAATAATTTAATACATACAAAAAAAATATATTTTAAGAAATAAGATGAAATTTAACCTAGTACAAATATTAGAATGATCAGAAATACTTTTAATATACAGCCACTAATATTATATGCAGAAAAATGATCCCTTATTGTAATTACAATTGTTAAAAAGTCTCTGATAGGCAATAACATGTAAAAAAAAATGCAGCAAACTCAGGAATGTCCCTTTAATTGCAGGGGTTGTATCAGTTACATTTTGTTGACTTCAGAACATGAAATTTGTTTCTCAATGCTTAGCCTCACACACATCACATATATCTTAGCAAATAAAAACAAAAAACAACAGCCGAAAATGTGACTCTTTATTTTCATAGCATGTTAATCAAAAATAGTTTTTATTCTAGTTTTAAATGAAAGTTTTCAGTGTAAATGTAGTGAAGAAATGGAACACATGAACACAACCATGAAGTTAAATTGTAGACAAAACAACTTAATTATACGGTAGTAGAAGACAACAACATAAATAACACAATAAATTATACCCATATACAAAGTAATACTGCCCTTGTAAAAAAAAATTTTTTTAAATTATAATGTTTTAAAATGTGTTGCCCTAGTTGGTTTACTCAGTATGTGACTCAGTCTGTCACAACATTTTCCACCAGAGACTACACATATACTTGTAAAGCTTCTCAGTAAATTTGTATTTATCTTTCCTGCATTATAACCCAACCCATTGTAAGGCTTAAATTCACATTCTAATAGCTAATCCACTATCAAGTAATAAATAAATTTGACTAGATTTGCTTAACAGAAAAGACTTGATAAAACATTGTTACTGCAATTGGAAAATTTAATACAATGCCATTGGTAAACAACTAGTGCTACAATATATTGCATACATAGATGTAGAGTTTCATTTGCAGCTTTGCTAGTTTAACAATCGCACAAAATATTATCCTTTTATAAACGTATTTTGGAGCATATTATTTATATATTTAAATTCATTAATATTTCACTGATGTCCGAGTTGTAAACTCTTACTTACAACTTGTTTGTGTTTAGGTGCACTTGTAAAAAAAAATATAAGTTACTGTCCCTTCAAAATAGCCACTTACAAATTCAGCTATTTTCACTAATAATAAAACAAAGTATGATTTAAAAAAAAGAAAAGAAATAAAACTGTTTCAAATAATTGTTACACCTCCAATTAAAATTTTAAAACTTTATAGATTTGTATGTTTGAATTTGTTTTTATAAATTATGCATTTTGTCATTTTCCTCGATTGAAATGGCATGAAAAAGTATTAAAACAGTCTTCCACCACTTTTGTACCAATTGATCGTTGTTGATTAAATAATTAAGTGCATGCTTCAATTTTTTTTCTCCATCAAAATAGAGTTAAAAAAATAAATTAATAATTTCAAAAGTTTCCAAGTCATAAATATGATTTCTGGAGCAGTTCAGAGGATAGTTAACTCACGTTGTCGAAGCGGTAATTACAAGCACATGAATGCAGCGCAAGTCCCAATTTCTTCATTTGCTGTTTTTCTAGAAAAACTATTCTACTGAATTTGTCGGTTTAACTCCAAGGATGAATGTCTTAAGGGAATGTGTTTAAATCTTTAAAAAGACTGTCCCAAAAAACCCAGTTTATGGTGATATGGTATTACTTTTTTCCTGTTGTTTCAGATTTTTTAATATACCATACATACCATAATATCATAACATTAGAAAAAGTGTAGCAAAGCCATACAAAACTATGAACATTGTATTAACCATAAGCACCAGTAACAATTTTACCTAAAACGAATGCAAATGTCATTCTTCACCCCCATTCCACCCCACCTCAACCTATTTCTCATAATATGAATTAAACATTAGATACCTCAAAATTTGTATGGAAATTTAAGTTGTTATGGGCATCAAGTATTAACTTGATAATGTATATACCTATAATATTATCTCTCCATTCTGTAAACTTTTTTTTGTTTAACCTGGGTTGGACCTAGACAATTC
The DNA here is from genome assembly GCA_016106625.1 of Dracogyra subfuscus. Classification (NCBI taxonomy): domain Eukaryota; kingdom Metazoa; phylum Mollusca; class Gastropoda; order Neomphalida; family Peltospiridae; genus Dracogyra; species Dracogyra subfuscus. The sequence goes on from JAECMU010132309.1 coordinate 16,308, forward strand.
TGCTTGCAAAAAGTCAATGTTCTTGTGAGTTTTGTATATTAGAAATATTAAGTTGTTTACAGCAAAAGACTAGTATCAGGCAAAAATATCAGTTGGTTCAGAGTGTCAGGTGATATTTGAAATGGTGGATAGCTTATGTGCAGATTCCTGTTGAGGTAAAATACTGACCAGTTTACAGTAAACTACCTACACACTCCAGAGCTAAAATCTGTACCATCTGTACCATCTGTAACCACTGTACTGTATATCAATAAAACAATGTCTGTGCATCCTATATCTCTCTTACTGGGGAATTCCATGACTGCACAATTTCATTTCAACTTATTTTCGTACTTATATCCCATTAAGGTTCAAGCATGCCATGACTGCACAATTTCATTTCAACTTATTTTCGTACTTATATCCCATTAAGGTTCAAGCATGCTGTCCTGGACATGCACCTCAGCTATCTAAGATGTCTGTCCAGGACAGTGGGTAAATTGTTGTAAAGGAGAATAGAGGATGAAGTGGTCTTTCACCTACCCACCGAGTTTGTTAAAACTTGCCCTGGGTGGGAGCCGGTACCGGGCTGCGAACCCTATACGTACCAGCCTTGTATCCAATGGCTTAACCACAACACCACGCAGCTAGTCCATGACTGGACAAAGCAATACTACAATAAGCATACACTATTTATCAATTACTGTATATCTGTATTTGAAAGCGATTCCAGATAGCATCTTAACAAAATTAATGAGAGAAATAAAAAAATTTATGAAAAATTTAAAAGACTTCTATGCCAAAAAATTGCAGATTTAATGTTGTAGAATTATACAAATAAATTTTTATACAGCTACCATTTGCTGTTTATGGAATCTTTGTAAGTAAAATTAATTTTTTTAAACATTACGATTTAGCTTACAATATAATATAAATGTTACACAATATTTTTGTTAATGTTACAATTTTAATGATTCTTGCTTATTGTACTAGTGTTCTCAAAGATACATGCCTTTTTAGAATTATGAACAATTAATTTTGTAGTACTACAAACACCAAGGTGACCAGAAATACTTCAGATATATGGAAATGTATAAGCCATAAAGAATAAAATGTCCGATTTCAATCAGTCCAAACTGGATCTAATAGTGAAAAATATGTGGTAGTGTTTAAAAACTAGGGTCTGTCGCTTCACGAATGAAGAATGTAATTAATGTATCAGGTGACATACAAATGAAGATATGGTACAAACAACAGGATCAAGAATGATGGTTGTAACAAGTTGATGTGCTAAGAATCTTAGACCTTAACTGAAGATACTTGTGGTATGGCGAGATTTATCATTACTTAGTAAATATTACTGACCGCAGAAACTACACCATCAGTTACATACTTTGCATAGATAGTACAGACACAGCATGTGGAAAAGGACGACTTTTCAATAGTTGGTGCTCAATTTCATACATTCCTTCTAACCCAGTATTTATACTGTGCCTACTCCGATGTCCTTGGTCATGACAAAGACCTGTTTACTTACAATACACTCTTAAATATGTCAAATCTGGATATGTCCAATGCTGCTTCCCTTTGCAATGGGTTTACTTAACACACCTTCCCAGCTATTGTGATGCCCTTTACACAGAAGCATGTTCAGTGCATAGAGGCGTATTCAGGTGGCCATGTGCTCACGACCAAGTTGACTGGTACCATTCGTGTTCTATCATATCACATTAATTTAAGGTTAGATGCAACCACCAGTTTAGTACATGACCGCATATACTTGATCTCATGAACATGCCTCAGTTGTTATTTTACTGTTATATGGTTTTTGCACCTGTTAAAGCCTTGAATAATCAGAAGTCCGAACTGCTAATGGAGAATAATAACAAGTAGCCAGTTATTATCAAATGTATGTCCCTAGTGAAATAATTTCCACTTCTCATGAGCTTTAGCAAGTGACCAATGAAAATTATTTCATGTGGGAAATACATTTGATTATAATTGGTACAGAGTTTGTTATTCAATTTATTACCCTATCTAACAGATCATTTAAAAAAAACAATAATCTATTTATTGTTAAAAATATATATAATGAATTGCATTAAAATAAAATTTGATTACAAATTTAACGATGAAAACAGAGCCATAAACACAAACTCTTTTAAACTACATGATATCATTTTGTGTTTGCCAAATCATGACATCATCTTTAGTACAGACAAGGTCATTGGTTTGTAAGCATCCAATAGTATTGTTCGTTAAACCAATGCAGAATATTTCTCACTGAGAAAATAACAAAAATATTCTCCCCTTTATGAGTAACCATTGGGGTAATAATTTAGGTTATTTTTAGGGTGGGACATAGCCCAGTGGTACAGCGCTCGCTCGATGTACGGTCGGTCTGGGATCGATCCCCGTCGGTGGGTCCACTGGGCTATTTCTCATCACAGCCAGTGCACCACGACTGGTATATCAAAGGCTGTAGTATGTGCTATCCTGTCTGTGGAATGGTGCATATAAAAGATGCCTTGCTGCTAATCGGAAAAGAGTAGCCCATGAAGTGGCGACAGCGGGTTTCCTCTCTCAATATCTGTGTGGTCCTTAACTATATGTTTGACGCTAAATAACCGTAATTAAAATGTGTTGAGTGCGTCGTTAAATAAAAAAATTCTTTCTTTCTTTCTTTTATATTATTTTACCACTAAAACTCTGTGCAAATCAGAAAGCACTATTGTACAAAATACTATTCACTCCTTGGTCAGTTTAAAACTTAGTCATGATTGGTAAAGGTACTTAGAATTATGAAACCATAAGATCAAATATTAATTACAGGGCATGGAAATTAAAAATGAGGAGTAACCGGGGAATATAATGGTGCACTGGGTAACCACCTTTTCGATCACATAAACTGGAAGGTATAACATTGTTGTTTCTTTTAAATTTTATACATCAAATTAGCTTATTATGACAATGTTGCCATTTGACTTCCTTTTTTTCCAATTTACTGTGTCTATTTTTTTACATGACTGACACCATGGGAAGAACTAATAATTGTATGGAGAATGTATGTTCTGAAATGGCCAATTTATATAGATCTTTTTAATATTGCAATCTAAATAACAACAGTAATTCTAAAAAAATTACTATTTTAAAAATTAATTATTTCAATGTTTATTTCATTAGCAACATACAGATTTATTTCTTACACTACATGTATGTAATATTAATGTGAATTTGATGAGGGAAATACCTGTGTTCATGTTAATTCACACTGAAAAAGTAAAAAATTACAATAATGGAAAATGAACAGTAAGTGCAGAGATTAAACTTTCATCAAATAGTTCTTCTGCAAAAGAAGACACATTCTAATTTAAGCCCAGGGCTTTTCCAGTAATTTGCTTTAAAATTCATTATGGGTACATCTTATCTGCACAATGGTGACTTTAAAAACCGTCATGGCAGCCACTTCTCTGGACTGCTGAATGAACCTTACGATGGGTTTAAAAATACATGATTTATCTCATGCCATCATGTGAAGTAGATTATTTACACATATATACAGATAACATATAATACAAAACGAATGTCTGCATTGTAAAAACTTTACAGTTTATAAGGCAAACAATATGACACAATTTCCTATTTTATGAAATGTTTAAAACAATAGCCAATCTCTTTTTTTTTTAACAGTAAATTTAAAACCAGTAAAACTTTCTTTTTGTAACCCATACCTGTAAATTAATGTAGTTAGCTGCATTAATAAAGACACCCTCCGGTATTTATTACCATAACTTATAGTAGTTGGCCATGGGTCTGGGTTACCAATACCAGCTGATATTACCCGGTAATCACTTTTGACTGATAAAACTTTAAGAAAATTTAAGCAACAAATAAATCAAGATTGCTTAAAGAATTTACCGGTTTGTAATGATCTAGAATTTTGGCAATGAAAAAAACAAGACTGGCTGAAAAGGGTAGTGTTTATATTAAACAAAAATAAAATAAAAATGAAACTGATATAACAACATGTTAAAATATTGCATAAGCCTCAAAATTCTTTGTTATCTATGATTAAGGTGACATATTTAATTACAAGCTTTGTGGATCAAGGTGGAGAGTGGAATCTTAAAACATTTTATTATTTATTATATCGGTAAAAACCAATACGAAAGCAAAATTTTAGCAAATAGGTTAAAATAACAAGTTTTAATAATTACTGAAATAAAACATTCTGATTTTTTAAAGGAAAAATTAATATTAATAAAATATATCAACTATTTTAATTTTTGAACCTACACTTTAATATTTGATGTATACTAAATCTTGCAATTTTCCCAAATGTTTTAATGCATCTATTTACCTTTAAAAGATTTACTTTTTTACACTATTTTATTTGGACTAAGAATATTTAATGATTAAACATTTACTTCCCATTGAAAAATGATTTCATAAAGTGATCAAGCAGTGTTTCCCCCAGGATGTTTGTTCAGAGGGTTGGCAAAATAGTTTGAGGTTAACTGATTAGGTGCAAAAATGCTAGGGGAGTTCAGGGGCATGCTCCCCAGTAATGATTTTTTTTTTAATTTTCCAGTTGTTTTTAGATTATGAATACAATAGGGTTTCATGTACATCAGATTAAACAGATGACTAAATTGGAAGGAGCGTATCAGGATGTCACTTTTAACAAAAAATTAATGACACTTGTGATCAAACAATTAGGACCGAAGTTCCCAAACCTGTTTTTCTTAAATACAGGTGTTTAAACATTGCAATAATTGTACTAATAATTGCATGCATGTAAGTCAAAAACAGTCATCATAAATTAGGCCTTTAATGTTAATTTTGAAGTTGATGAAAACTACTTCCTACAAAGAAATATTTTTAACAAAATTGTTGGTTATATCTTTGAAACAAACTGCATTACGTTTCACATAAACTAAAAAATATGTTATTATTTTATATTTTAACTGTGATCCACATTGCTTGCAAGAAATTGACCACCTACAGTCATTCATAAAAAATATGTAAAATAAAAAACAAAAAAATGTATGGCTTATATGGCACAGTCGCACTACAAATTAACTAAAATGGTGATCATATTGTATTTTCTCAACTGCCTATAGCAAATCTACATTGCTGTCATGTTTACGTTACAATGTAGTTAACATCTCCTTAAACTTTACAACAGTTCATCACGGATACTTGTTTATTGAATCCTACTGACAAAATAAAATGTCTTTTCTGCCTTCTTGCATTTTGTTTCAAGGGACACAATTCAACTTGGTATGAAAAATTAATCCATGATACAGACATTGGGTGATTTGGGTGGGGGGGGGGGGATTACTTAAGATAAATGAGATTTCACATTACACTGAAATTATTCAGATTAGTGGCTGCAAAATATACAGTACAATGTAATCCATGTTATGTTAGCCTTTATATAAAAAAAACCCCAACCTATACCAGGCTTTAAGCTGAAACCAAATAATTATGAGCAACTTGGCAAATTTGATCCAAAAACCAAACAGCCAGGTTACATTTTAATTAGCCAAACAGCCACAATAGAGGCTGACATATAAAAAGATACACAATTTTGAATTAAACTATTTGGCAAATATTTGGTAATAGTTTAAATTTACCAAATTGTAAGCTGTATCCTACTAACTTGCAAATATGCCTCAAATTACTTTTTTTTTTTTTTTTTTTCCCCTTGATTTTGAGATAAATAGGAACACTACAAGTATATCTGTAAACATGACAGCCCTGTTCTTATAGTAGGATGAAGTGATATTGTAATAAAATGAGAAGCACCACTCATTCTGTCAGAAGAAGGCAAGACGGTCCAACCACATCAGAATAAAGTCTCACCAATGCCTTTACAACACATATTCAATTTACCTTCACAAGAAAGATCACAGATATTTCCATGGCAATGTCGAAACATAGAAAACATCATAGTTAATATGACCAGAAGGTAATATAGCCATATAGCAGCAGCAAATATCACAATGGCAACACATCCCGGGAGGAAACGTCTTCATAGCTAAACCCTTTGGATGTCAGAATGCGATCATGTAACGATCTGCAAATTGGAGGTTTTCACATCTGCAGTTACATTGCACTGTCATCATCATTGGTAGGAATATGATGTCCACATGTTACTCCAATCTGAACACCATGATCAAAATATTCTCGGGGGGGAAGAACACCAATCAAATGTGATATCACACTGCCAATCGGAACACAGAATGTGATCACATGATCGTATCGATCAAATGTCTCTTATCACATTGCCAATCAGAACACAGAATGTGATCACATGATCGTATCTATCAAATGTCTCTTATCACATTGCCAATCAGAACACAGAATGTGATCACATGATCGTATCGATCAAACGTCTCTTATCACATTGCCAATCAGAACACAGAATGTGATCACATGATCGTACATCCTAAGAACGAACACCAATTAGATGTCTGCGGTTAGATCTTCAGAATGGAATCACAAAAGGTTCGTCACATGACAGATCTCTCTTCAACCCTGATCAATCAAGTATCTGTGATTTGAAATACCTAACCACATTACCAGAAAAATCTGTTGTCAGTAACATAATGTGATCAAGGTGTCAGTGTTCAAAATTCCTCCCTAACTGTTACTTTGCAGATGACATTCTGTGGTCATAACTATTGGTATGAAAACCATTTGGAAACATTTATACCTCAGCACTAGACTGAATCAAGGCACAAAAATTGAAATTGAGATGCAGAGTAATTAAAAATGAATACACTAACCTAATTCACACACACACACTAGCTCTTATCAATAATATACTATTCAAAAGCAGCTAAGTAACTGGACACTAGCTACTGACTAGCAATTTTGCTTTGAAATATGTTTTTTTTTAAAGTTTTCTGAAATGGAGACTTCAAAGAAAAACAGAAGTTAAAATGGCCGAAATCTCAAACTCTATGCCTTGTGGGTTGTTTCAGTCTGACACATGGGTATCCAGTCAATGATATGTATATTCTGCATATTGCTTTGTCACTTCTCATTTGCTATTGTTTTTTGTAACACAATGACAAGTCACATGGTTGGTCCCAGATTTAGATCATACGTTTGTCTCTAGGTTTAAGTTGTTAAACTTCACACTGTTAAAATTGTTCTTTTCGGGCAGTTTCTCCTCATCTGTCATTGGATCAAGGTTCCGACCCTGTAATGATAAAATGAAATAGAACATGAATTAATTAATAAAATACACAATCAATTGCTTAAGCACACCATTATATATATTTCGTAAAATATTTTATAAAGCCAGTATCACATTTGCAGGGCTCACAGTTTTTAAACACTAAGGCATAATATTTTTTGATAACTAAAATCATACTTTACTTTGATTTTATTGTTTAGATTATCAATTTCCAGAAATTCAAAGTGATTTTTTGTCATCCTGGTGCTTTTAATATCACAAAATGCATTTCTCATATTATTAAAAATGTACATGCATCTGAGAAGTAACAGTTATGTAGTCGAGTTGTATTCTATTTTAGAGGGTATTTCACCTTTCAAAGTCAAAGACTCATGTTTCACTCAATTGTAACTTTATCAAAATGTGTTACAGGTTTGTACATTAACTAAACTTAGTGTGCATTTTCATGGGCTGAACCTAGGGTCTGTCCTTTTAATAAAGAATCTAATAAAATTTCTTTACATTAGCCATTTTGTAATATTTTTCTAAAAAAACATTTGACATAATCTGAAAACTGACTAAAACAAAATGATTCCTAGTGTGAGCTCTGCATTTGTCCTATAATGGCAGAATATGTTGCACTGATCAAACTGATGACAGAAAACTAATAAAAAAATAATTCAGAAATATTAGTAATCTGAAGAAACTGTACAAATTAATACAACATGGGATTAGGGGCCTCATGATTCACTAAACTTTTGCAAGTTTGCGATCTCACAATGCAGTGCAAAAGAAGGAAGGAATGGAATGTTTTATTTAACAACATACTCAACACATTTTATTTACGGTTATATGGCATCAGACATAATGTTATGGACAACACATATTGAGGTAGAAAACCTGCTGTTGCCGCTTCATGGGCTACTCTTTTCAATTAGCAGCAAGGGATATTTTATACGCACCATCCCATAGACAGGATAGCACATACCACAGCCTTTGATGTACCAGTCATGGTGCACTGGCTAGAGCGAGAAATAGTGCAATGGGCCCACTGACTGGGATCGATTCTAAACCGACCGCACATCAAGTGCTTTACCACTGGGCTATGCCTTGCCCTCTGCAGTGCAAAAAGACTTGCAAAGAGAATATGAATTGGGCTTCAGTTCAGTAGCAACACAGTGAGAGTACGATACTACATTTATTGTTGTACCTCTTACACCATTGGTCTCACTCCACTGATTTCATTTACACATTTTAATATAAACTAGTAAAATAGGAAATTCTATAAATATTTAAGTAAACAATGCTTTAATATTTAAAAGATGGCTATAACTGCTTAAGAAACAGTAAAATAAGAAATTCTATAAATCTTTAAGTAAACAATGCTTTAATATTTAAAAGATGGCTATAACTGCTTAAGAAACAGTAAAATAGGAAATTCTATAAATCTGTAAGTAAACACTGCTTTAATATTTAAAAGATGGCTGTAACTGCTGTAGAAACACATATTAATGGAATGTTTGTAGCAAATCTGATTGATTATAACAATTATAATAGAACACTATTCACTGCACATGATTTTATCCACACTCTTAAAAAGTACATTATAAATTATACTGTCAGTTATAGTACTATAATCAAAAAACCAGTAAGCACTGATTAGCAAAAAACAACCAAAGCATGTTGTTGCAGATTGATGAAAAATATAGAGCAAGATTTATGAAGCCTGTTTTTCTATGCAGGTATACACGCATGTAAGACATAAACAGGCTTTGTAAATCCCACTCATAATGTGTAAATACAATGGCATCTGTGTAATAGATATTTCTGTGAAAAGTGGCATGAAAACAAAGTATTGTTCAGTGACAATAATAACAGATGAATCATGCATACATATATATATATATACTTTGCCATTATTGTAGTAAAGATGGCAGTGTTTAAAAAAAAGCTATTTCACAAAAAGAGTTAAAAAGGAAAGTTGTGTGCAAGCACTTCATAGTTCAAAATTCATGTATGAGCAAGTTACTAGTGAGGTGATTATATACTGACAGGAAACAAAATGAGGGATCACATGTTTTTTGAGGATGAAAATGAATTCACTACTATCGGAGTAATGTAAACTACAAAGATGTGTTAGAGGGATAGATTATAAGTAATGAGCATACACATCACCAATACAGGCAACTTTCTGACACACTCCAAGAGATCTTGCCCCCCAGATCCCCTTAAAAAAACTAGCATGTTGATCAAGGCACTTCAAACCTTGTTCATGTTTAATTTTGGCTTTGCTACATGTCTTTTAGTAGACAGTGCCATGAAAAATCTACTGATGCAACAGATTCATTGACAACCTAACTTTGTGTGGGGAGCCATTTAAGATTTTACCATATTGAGCATTGATATGTAATCCTTTTTTTATCATGCAACCAAGCTTCCAGTTACCTGCTAACACCTACCGTATATTGCCGTGTATTAGCCGACTCCGTGGATAAGCCGACCCCTTATTATCTAGTCATTAGGAAATGAATTATGGGCATGGCAAGTCATGTAATGACGTCATCGTAGCTTCCAGCCTGATGTCTGTGACGTATATCCGTGATGTATTTACGCCAGTAGCTGTTAGTGGGGGAATCGTGTGTTTATTTTTTTTATGAAAAACAGTCAAAGTATGGTTAAAAAGGGTTGCATGAAAAAGAAAAAAAATACCATGTTACGTTTTGATATCGTTGTTCTTTGGCTCGGTTTGATAATGGTGTAACAGGCTCGCTGAAGCTCGCCTGTTATCCCATTATCTAAACCTTGTCAAATAACAACAATATCAAAACGTAGTAACCTGGTATTCTATATATAATATACTACTGTGTTTTAAATTCACATGTTACAGGGAGCTAAAAATTACTCTCCTTAGGGAAGTAATTGGGAGGCAGAATGTTAAATCACCTTAAACGGCGAGGCCTGCTTTAGGTTGTAAATACAAAATATTTTCATCACTTTATTTGAATGCTATTAATTGCAATACATGTCCCTATACCGGGCACAACATTTTTTGTTTGTTGGCATTTCCTAAATTCAAGTGCCTAAAATCTGTCAAAAATGGGTAAATGACTATAAAAGTTAAATATGATATATATATGTTACAGTACATGATACAGTTATTTATAAAATTTCAGCTGAATATCTAAAGGCATTGTGATAAATAAAAAGTTTAACAACACCACTAGAGCACACATACTGATTAATTAATCATCAGCTATTGGATGTCAAACATTTGGTAATTTTCACACATACATTGTAGTCATCAGAGGAAACTCTCTACATTTTTTCTAATGTCTTTCCTAGAGACAGGAATGCACATATTATAAGGCCTTTGAGTTTGACCAGTTGCGGTGCAATGGTTGGAATGAGAAAAAGCACAATAAGTTGAATGAATCCACTGAGGTGGTTTGATATTGTGATGCAAGTACTTATAGTGAGCACTCAACCGACTGAGATAAATTCAGACAGACAGACAAACAGAATGATGGAGGTGAAAGCTAAGTCGTCCCCTCCATTATGACTAGCAGGGGTCGAAAAAGATAAAAATAGGATCATAGTGTGAATGAGGCTGCTTTCATTTAGCCCCCAAAACTCTCCATATACAGATGGTGAAAGACATTGGAGTGCCTGGTTGCTAAGCACGGAAATGCTTTACAATGTAAGCAGTATTACAAGAATATTATATTAAGATTGCAGAAAGCAGATTATTTGCTACTGATGCTATAACGTGAGCTACTGAAAAGTGATACAGGTCAAGATAGATCACAAAATAGTATTATAATGTGAACTACAAAAAAAATGTTATAATGTGAAACTATTGAAATGTGATACAGGTCAAGATAGATCACAAAATGATGCTATAAAGTGAACTATTGAAATGAGATACAGGTCAAGATAGATCACAAAATGATCCTATAACGTTAACTACTGAAATGAGATACAGGTCAAGATAGATCACAAAATGATGCTATAATGTGAACTACTGAAATGTGATACAGGTCAAGATAGATCACAAAATAATATAATATGAACTATTGAAATGTGATACAGGTCAAGATAGATCACATCATGATGCTATGATGCAAATTACTGAAATGTGATACAGGTTTAGATAGATCACAAAATAATTATAATACACATCTATGTAAGCAATATTACATAAATATTGTATTAATTAAGCTAATAGAAAGCAGATTGCTTGCTACGGATGCTGAGATGTAAGCTACTAGTGTGTGATAAAGGTCAAGGTCAGGTCACAAAATAATTATAATACCATTCTTCAGGTCAATGGCAGTCTCTGTTGTTCCCTGATGATTAAAAAATGTGTTTGTTAGATTAAGCTAGGAGAAGCAAAATGCTTACCAATTAATGCTGAATTCACACCTACATGTATGTGAAGAAGTCACGACAAATGACAATATATTAATAATACAATGTATTATTCCACATAAGAACATTAATCTCTGCAATTTCCAGTTCATTAATCTTAGCAATTTCCAGTTCCAAATGTTGAACCACAAACTGCCATATTTCTATTTGCATATTTTTACATTCCTGTTTATATACATGTATGAATTATGTGAATGCGAAAACATATCCTTCATATATATGTGCAACAAAAAAGAACAAGTTTGTTTTTTATTCTCTGGATATACAAATACCATCTTAGTCATTTATAATTCATAGTTCTGTAATAACCTGGAAACATGGTTATACTATACAGTAGCCAAAAAAAACCACCTTATAATATACGAGCTCGTAAAATTACAGAATGCCATAAACCTTGATATAAGTTTGTTTAAAATTTATTAATTTCAAGAATATACACCATCAGCAATTGAGTGGCATGTCTGTGTATGCATATCAAAATATATGTAATAATATTAATTCTTAAAATCAACACTACTTTATCAAAGGTTACTAGGGGATTCACATCTGAAGTCTTGCCTAAGGTCTGTTTGTTAATTTGTATTTAATTACACTACTAGAGCACATTGATATATTAATCATCAGCTATTGGATGTCAAACATTTACTAGTTTTTATTGTCTAAGGAGCTAAACAAGATGCTTTTTATGAATGAGGAATGGAATGGAACACCAGTGGACAGTGTTAACAGTAAGATGTGCACCACCAATGAAATGTGTGTGTTCAGTCTTCGCCATGAAAGGCGAGCGATCGCTTGCGCTCGCCTCTGCACACGCCTCAAATGTTTAAGATGAGCGGCGTATCGATCACCTTACATTTTAGCTATGATTTAAAAAAAATTCAATTGAAATTAGAAAAACATACTCGCAAGTGATTACTCACCTGAACTACATATGAAAAAATCAGACTGTGAACAAAGGTCTCAGAAATGTACGCGCAATAGCAATCGATAACGTAACGTTATATAGTAATACATGGCACATTTGTTCAATCATATTTAATAAGGAGAGCGATTGCTCGCCTGGCTCAATTAAGGAGAGTGATCTACAGCTCGCCTTGATTTTACTCATGGCGAAGACTGTGTGTTAACAAATTACACCTTCCAATCTAAATTCACTTTTATTAACAGACAATGAAAGTGAGCTACCAAATAAAAACCAGAAATGTTAATGTTAGTGGTCTTAAGGTAAAGGCTGAACAGTGGTCTGAAATGGTAGCCAGCATTCAGAATGTATTTGAAGAATCAGTCTAAACCATACTGTATGTTTTGGATGGAAAATATAGAAACAGAAAATCCCAAGACATGGTACAAATGGTTGGAATTCCAGTTAAATCCAGAAAACTGTCACCTTAGATCAAATACTTTTGCACTATGTAATTTGGAAGTCTCAAACAATAGATTTGGTCCTTGCTATATAACATACACAAATATAGTTCTAAATATGAGATGAATTTAGTTCTAAATAAAAGTTTCATTAGCATGCAGAACAGTACTAACCAGTGAAATTGAAAACATCAAATTGTGTTTAAAATGTGCAAATATAACAAGAGTTCAATTTTTTTAAATTAAAAAACCAAAAAAACTGTGTGTTCACATTTATGGTGAATTGATTTACAACAAATACTTGAAAATAAAATGAATGCCAGCCAAAATAGATGCAGTGTGTTAAAACAAAGTTTGGTATGCCGAGGTCAGTTTCTCATTCAAAATCTCGAAGAATAGCATATCAAATATGCACTTATTTAAATAATGTTGCACTACAATGAATAGAAAGTACCAAAGAATGCCAATCAAATTGCTATTTTGTTTAAACCCAGGTACCCAATAATTTGGTTAAGTGTATTAACTTTACTTAACTGATAAGCTCTCCTTTAAACTTACAAAGTAATTTTATTTATCAAAATGGTGAGTGCATATGGACTGTAATGTTTTCAAACATACTTTGTCAGAGACAGGATAAGTTGCTTGGCAGCTAATATGTATCATGGACAATGGTTTTTAAAAATAAATGTAACTCTGTTAGTTGGAAACATTGTAAAACTCGGGATAGTCCTTTTAACAGGTATGCGTGTATGTTTATATGCTTATAAAACACGGTCAGGTCATATGTCGGTTCAACCGCATGAGCAAATTTGACAGGATAAGGATAGGCTTAAGTTAATTAGAAAACATGAGCCCCAGGCCAAATTCTTTTGTTCTAAAGAAATATCAATATTCTAACCAGCCCATTGAGCCTAAAGGCAAATTCTTTTGTTTCAAAAGAATATTAGATATGTTTCAATCATTCATTTATGCCTAAAGCCAAATGGTTTTCTTTTAAAGGAATATCATATGTTTTAATCAACCTGCTTGGGCATTTTTTGTCAGTCCGATTACAATCTGATCGAAAAGAGAACTCATTACAAACTCGACCTCGTTTCTGTAAGTAAATCTAACAAAAGCTGACATTATTCTTGCCTGGTGACCTTTTATCTGACCAATCAAAATATTTCTGGTAAAAGTCTAACCAGAAGCGTACTGCATTTTGCCGGCAGGAATTACAATAATTGCAATATGAATTGTCACAGGTCAGGGGCTTTACTGATAGCAGTTGTTTTGCCAATGGATAAAAATATTGGTGTCAGTCGGTTTTTATATCTGTTGCAAAAGGCATTGCCATTGAAAGGTTCAAAATTGCCGTAGTTAAGCATTTTTTACCTATGGCAAAAACATTTCAATTTTTTTATAGATAACAAATTCTTAGGTTTGAGCCCTGCCTTTGAAAATGACTATCACAGATGAAATTTCACTTGATCATAATGTGAGCCACAGCAGATCTTTTGACAGGAAACAAGATGGAGTAAACAGAAAGATCCAAAACATTGAAGCTAGGTCTGGGTCTATTGAGTGTGTGGTTTATTTTGCGTTCACATCCTCAGTCTGGCGGTGTGAAAATATAGCACATATGTTCTGTATTATGTGTTACTGGATAGCGATTTTCGAAGCTACATGTATCTTAACACTGTGAAATCGTAAAACGATTATAGGCTATGACATCACTACGGAGCATGATATAGTAATGTAATAGTTTACAATATTTTTTATGAGCTTGTAGTTCTACGACAGCTTCGAAAATATGGACATGGATCTGTAGTTCATGCCAGCAGAAATGCAGAGAGTTTTGTCAGTGCATTTTGTTTTTACTCCTTACTCCTAAGATCCAGAACCAGAACCAGTTTCAGTGTGTTTTAGAACTAAGATTGGATTTTAATGTGTAATTCATAGATGGCGAGAGAAACTGAGCCCAGCAACAAAGTCGGTACACAGCCAGGACTGAAAGTGACACTGGAGCAGCCCAACAATGTGCACAATCAAAAGGGGAACCAACTCTGTAGATCCACACTGGACTGGCGGTGGTGGTATCGTTATCTATGGGACCATGTATTACCGGTTGCCCATGCTCCAGCAGAGGCCCGTTCGGTGCAGGTCCTCCATTTAACACGACACCCGATGTTCGATGTCGCTGTTGCCTCCGCCGTCTTCTGAAATAGAAAAGAGAAAACAATAATCAACATAATTCAAATAATACCTTACTGGTCACTGAAAGTATAAGTCTCCATCAGAAGATCTGACCAAAACCAATGTCACTGCATGTCCAGATAATCTTTCATTTGACCAATCAAAACAGCACTCACATAAACAGCCCTCGAAATTCACGACAGCAATCGGCAATGCCATCTCAAAAGCTGTCGCAAATCTGTGACTAGTGAAAAGTCTGTAGCATTTCTCTCTCAACTCTGTCCAATTACAGATCCCAGAAAAAAACCCATAAATTTATTATCGTGTGTAGCTCAGTTTCCTCAATAAATATGAATTGGTTTATTTCAGTATAGAAGCTTATGAAAGTAAAGTTGAGATGTTATATTTTAGCATATTATTACAATAGTGGATCATATATTAAGAATTTTGACACCATTAATCTTTTCTTTAAAATTGCCACCGTAGTGCCATTACAAAATTTATTTGCGACGGCACTTAACTACCGTTGCAAACTTGTCCGAATTTCAAGGGCTGCATAAACAGGAGATATTTTGTTTTCCAAATTTTGATTAGCAACAGTTGACAATGGATTGAATTGTGTAGCGATCTCTGAAACTTTAAATCAAATCATGATGTGATATTAAAACACAATGTTCTCTGATAACCGTCCAGAATGGAAAATAATCTAAGATAATGGCAGAAACAATTTGCCCTCTAGTTACAAATTATTGAATGCTTTTTTTTTGTGCTGACTTTTGCCATTGTTGTTTAGTTTTTTTCAAACAAATTTAGTTTAGTAAACCCACTCCTATAGAAGAGTATTAATAATACAAAGAAGGAAGGAAATGTTATATTTAATGACTCACTCAACACATTTTATTATACCTAACAAAGATGATGAATGCTATAACTGTCTGTGGTATAGACTAAAAGTCTACCTAACAATAACAACTGCATGGATGATGATTGCTTTAACTGTCAGTGTGATAGACTAATAAAACTTAGCTAACAATAACAACTGCATGGATAACTGTCAGTGTGATGGACTAATAAAACTTACCTAACAATAACAACTGCATAGATGATGATTGCAATAATGATAATAAGTGCAGAGACCCCACCAGCAACTCCTCCCACCATGACATCGCCTTTCCGCACTGCAATAACAAAACATACATACAATTTATCAAAGTCTGAAAATGTACATATATCTAAGTAATACAGTTTCGACTAACAATACTACTATATGCATTAAATATGAACTACCACCAGTATATTAGTGCAGTGTCTCTGTCTCTCATTATCTCTCTCCCCCTGTGTCTCTCCCAGTCTTTCTTTTTCCCTTTCTCTCTCTTGAAATGGGGGTAGGGTGACAAAACGGGTAGAAACACACAGAAGCTGCAATGATATCAGAAAATTTCCATCCCTAGGGATATATAGGCCTGGACATAAATCACTATGAGCATTTGTCCCCCAAGATGGTATTGACCAACCCCTCTGGCACACTATCTTCCTCTCTCTCCCTCTTTGTCTCTCACTCTTTCTCTATTCTTCTTTATCTCTCCCTCTTTCTCTCTCCCTCTTTCTCTCTCTCTCCCTCACACATGTACTCATGGACTAGAACACTTAATTCTGCCATGACTGTTACTTGTTTTAACTTTTCGAAGATCAAACTTATAATAAAAATAATAATTATATACAGTCACACAGCATGAACACTATAGCCAACGACAAATACATACTGTAGCAACTGACAGAATACCATTCTTAAGAGAATTTGGCACCCACTAAAGAAAACTGAAGCATAAAGACTGAAAAATCTTATATATTTCTTACTTCCACAAAGAAGAGTAATTTTTCGTGTGAATCTTATAAGAAAAATATTTATGCATGCCTATTATGGTCACAATTGTTTTTACTTCTCCAAAATTTTGTTAATGACAAGCTAATTAACCTTGGAAAATGTTAGCTTTTTCCATAACCAAAGCCAATATTCAATCAACAGGAAATCAACAATTAAAAAAAATGCATGCTGTCAGGTAAGCACATGCATTAATTTACCCTAATGTTTTAAGTAAAAATATAATTAAGATCAATGTATTATGGATGAAATACACTCAGCATGAGAAAAGACATAAAAAAACCCCAGCTTATCAGTAATTGGTAGCCATCTTAGTACAATTAGTCAGGATATTTCTAAATGGTTATTTTATCATTTGTAATCTTCATTTGTAAGTCAATCTATATGCATAATAAAATCACTACTCATGCATTGATGCATATTTCTTATTGCAAAGACAACCCATATTCTTGGACTTTTTTTTTATATAAAAAAAACCATGAAAAAATAAAATCAAAGGTGAATACATGTATTATAATAAATATAGTTTATGATATAATTAATACTGTAAACAGACTGTCAAAATGAGCCTAAAATGTGCACAGAACATTGATAATTTTAATAGATACAAAAATTAATGGAATTCAAATTAAACAATTCAAAATAAATTAAATTAAATAGGGAGTAAAAACAACATCTCTTTCTCAACCACTAAAGTTTCTCAGTGTTTTGTTAATATACATTATACTATATAAATTAATATATATTATACTATATAAATTAATGAAAACTAAATAATCTTTTGCATTTCTTTTGCTGTTCAGTATATATACATGTAATGTCCAAGACAAGTTGTGTTGATGGCACCAGTTGATTAGAGAATTAGATACACAGATAAGATAGATTTCAGAAAAGTATTTTTTGAAACAAAGGATTATTTGTTTAATGACATCTCACCATAGCTAAATATATAGTTTGGAGGAGCTAGAGGGCAGGACATAGTCCAGTGGTAAAGTGCTAGCCTGATGGGCAGTCAGTTTAGGATCAATCCCTGTCAGTGGGCCCACTGAGCTATTTTTCTTCTCAGCCAGTGTACCATGAATGGTGTATCACATACCATGGTACGTGTTATCCTGTCTGTGGGATAGTGCATACAACAGATCCCTAGCTACTATTGGGTAAATGTAGGCCTTCCTTTCCACGACTATGTCAGAATTATCAAATGTCTGACATTCAACAGTCAATGATTAACAAATCAATGTACTCCAGACGACACTTGGTCTAGGAAGAAAGTCCCATGGCCCTAAAGCTCAAATAACAAATACACAAACATGTATGTTTGTGGTTTATAAAAAGAAATCAAGATGGGCACCGATAGTGGTAGTTGTCTTGCATTATATGAGCAGGTCAAGGTGAGAACTATAAATGCTTATAAGTATTTGCATCTTGTACTGATAGTCCTGTGTTTACCTATAATCTATATACTCTATACTCTCTATATGTCTGGTAAAACATAAATATCTAGATTAGACCAAGTATGTCCTTGGCTATCTGTGTATCACATGAAGCAAGTCGTATTTGACTGCATGCTATCAATCTACTGGTCTGTCCATTGCATGGTTGAGGCTGGTACAACCAATACAAGTGGTATTTGACCGCATGCTATCAATCTACTGGTCTGTCCATTGCACGGTTGAGGCTGGTACAACCAATACAAGTGGTAATTGACTGCATGCTATCAATCTACTGGTCTGTCCATTGCACGGTTGAGGCTGGTACAACCAATACAAGTGGTATTTGACCGCATGCTATCAATCTACTGGTCTGCCCATTGCACGGTTGAGGCTGGTACAACCAATACAAGTGGTATTTGACCGCATGCTATCAATCTACTGGTCTGTCCATTGCACGGTTGAGGCTGGTACAGCCAATACAAGTCATATTTGACTGCATGCTATCAATCTACTGGTCTGTTCATTGCACGGTTGAGGCTGGTACAGCCAATACAAGTCGTATTTGACTGCATGCTATCAATCTACTGGTCTGTTCATTGCACGGTTGAGGCTGGTACA
>JAECMU010132320.1:0-11749 GCA_016106625.1 Dracogyra subfuscus
TAAATAGGCAAAGGAGTTTGGCTTGGATTAACACGTCTTCAAAGATATCTATTAAACCAGTGGTTTTTTTCGGAAAGATAAGTACCAGTCATATATTAAAAAGTTGCGTGGACACTGTACTGTTCTCATAACATTTCCAATTATTATTAAAAAGGTCTTTCAGCTACATAAGGTTTTATAAATAGTGGCAGTAAAAATATTAAATTATTTAATTGTTCTCTTTGTTAATTGTAATGTACTTTGTTTTTCACACTCGGATTGAAATTATGTGTGCTGTACGAGTGTGATTGCCCTTGTGCACTTTAAAAGACAATATCTGAAATTGCAAATTTATATGGTATCATTATGGTAATATCTTAAATCATAAATGGCTCCCCATAATCCAACTTGGTGAAACAGTTGATCACTCCTCTGTGTTTTCACTGGAAGATGTGAAGATGTGAAGATGTTAAATGTGTTGTTTGTTTCAGGGAAAGGGAACAAGAGCCTCGGTTTGCTCACCCTGGAACGTTTGAGTACGAGTTTGGTCTGCGCTGGCGTCAGATCGAGGAGCTTGAGAAGGAGCGTCATGAACTGGTCAGGAAGGAGACTGAGGAAGCACGACTAAAGCTGGAAGAGGAGATGCAGAGTGCACTGTACGAGTACCAGGCAGAACAGATCAGACAAGGTGCGCAACATACAGCAACGTAACCTACATCGAAACTGGCTTTGTAAACCAGACATTTGAAAACATTCAGTATACAGTCTCAATGCATGTTTCAGCCTGTCCATTGCCAAATTAGCCAATTGCTAATTTGTACAAAGTGGCTAAAATATTGTCTTTGGCTAATAATATATTCCTTAAGTTAACCTTATTTTAGTAATTTTCAAGGAAATACACTATATGTGTAAAAATTGGCTAAACCCAAAAAACGGACTCTGGTTCAACTCTGCGATAACGAACAAGTGTTAATAGTGTTATAATACTTAGAAATTATATACTAGGTGCTATATTATAAATTCATCTTTACTTGGTCAGTGTTTGAGTGAATGCTTGTGTTTCAGATTTGATGCGACAACAGGAGGAGTTGAGACGTCTTGAAGAGCACAGACAACAAGACATGATTCGCCGGCACCAGGAGATGGAAATGAGGTATTGTGATAGACACTAGTTTGTCATTACAGACTTCCTCCAGAGCAGCACTGGGTCTGACTCAGTTATTAATGCAGTTTGACTGATTAAAGTAAAAACAAACAAAAAATCAAATTTAACAACACCAATAGTTGTGGTTCAAGCTGTAGCAGAAATCTTGTCTGATTAAAGTAAAAATAGAACAATTTAACAATACCATAGGCAATTTATAGTGAAACATGATAAATTCTGACAGTTCTAGGAGGAAACCCAATGTATTTTTGCATTAGCAGCAAGAAATCTTGTGTCCATTTTTCACATCAAGACCGCACATACCACAGTCTTTGATCTGCCTGTTATGGTATACAGGTTGGAGGCAATGACTCCATTATGATGTGTCACAAAAATTCTTATTCTTATAATATACATTAAACAAAATTTAATTTTTATCTTAAATGTTTGTACAGCTACGTGCATCTACTTTGTGAAGCCACCTTGTATTATTACCTACATTTAATACATTGATGTCCTTCTTGAAGCTTGAGTCCTGGTTGATTGCATGTAATGCCTTGTTTTACAGACAGCGTCAACAGGAACATCTGCGTAAAGAGGACGAGCAGCGTCGACAACAGATGTTCATGATGGCTCACCGATTGGACGGGTCTGGACCGTGGGGACCGTCTGGCCACGATGACCTAATGTCGCAGGTCTGTAGTCAGTCAGTGCAAAAGCAACAGCTTGGGCAAAATTCTATTTTTTTAATTAATGATAATTTAACTAGACCTGTGAAAAAAATCACTAACTTGTTCCATAATTTTGTAGATTTTCATTATAGGAAGCCACATTCCTCTACTAGGTCATTAAATCTTGTTGACATAAACTGTTACCTGGAAATGCCTGCATATAAAAGGGACAACATAAAACATTTCTATGTTTAAACTTATTCTACTAAATTATGAATTTATAATATTAGCTATAAAACCAACAATTAATGTAGAATGTTGTAGGTGTTCAGGAATGTGTACATTATGCTTTTAGGTAAATATGTCCCCCACCAAACCATGGGGCAGTGTTAGAACGTTAATTGTAGGTAGTCCAACTGAAAAGTGTGTGTAATGTAATTCTGTTAGTTCGTAGTGTGACTTGTATTTGTTTGTTCCCAGGGTGGAATGCGTGATGGGCAGGGTCCACGATCTGGCCGAGAGAACTCTGCACCTCTTCCTCCTCCCCCAGCGCCACCTGTTGGCATGGGCATCGACAGAAACAGACAGAACCAGGTACTGCCTTTTATTTCTTCAAGATACTGTAAATCTTAAAATATAGTTAGCAATCTCAAAAAGAGACACATAAGCAAAATAAAAGTTTAGCGAATTTGGGCATATCGGACAGTAAAAAAAAATCATACGGTGGAAATTCTAAGACCAGCTGAAATAATACTTATAGTATATTTTAACATTATGCAGCTTACAAACAACTTAGTTTAGTAAAAAATTACAGTCTCGTGCCTCCTAAGTAACACTTGTTTTTAGCTATCATTTTAGTTTAATTAATTTGTAAACCATTGTTTGTTCAATTAGGGGCGGGGTGTAGCTCAGTGGTACAGCGCTCACTCGATGCGTGGTCAGTCTGGAATCGATCCCCATCGGTGGGCCGATTGGGTTATTTCTCATCAGAGGTCATGGTATGTGCTGTCCTGTCTGTGGGATGGTGTGTATAAAAGATCCTTTGCTGCTAATTGAAAAGAGTAGCCCATGAAGTGGCGACAGTGGGTTTCCTCTCTCAATATATGTGTGGTCCTTAACCATATATCTGATGCAGTATAACCGTAATTAAAATGTGTTAAGTGTGTCGTTAAATAAAACATTTCTTTCTTCTTTTTTTGTTTTGTTCAATTAATCAGTGACGGAACAATCACAGTAAATAGTTTTTTGGAACAGTCTATTGTAGGTTTCTTTAAATTATTTAATGTCATGCAGGACTTCTAAAATTATATAAAAATCCATTAGCCATGGGATCAATGATTTTAAAAATGTACCAGCCATGATTAAAAATTCACTAGCCCTACTTTAAATAAATACAATTTTACTAATAGTAATAATCAGATATGTCACCATAATCTAGAAGCCCTGCTGTCATGAAATATTGTTGTTTTGTATTGCCTCACTAAATTAAAATGTTATGCCCACTAACATTTCCCGATTTACAATATTTACGTACTTTCTAAACGGATCTGATACTATATAGTAAATTTTTATTGCACTTAATGTATTGTTTAGTCAGCAACAAATAGTAAATATGTTGTATTTCAAAGAAATTTTTTTGAGTATCGCACCATGATTCACTATTTAAGTTTCAGAGATCTCTACTCAATTTTAAAACAGTAGTTGTTAATCAATTTTCTATTGACTAGAAATATTATTAATCAAGATTTAAAATTTAGCTGTGTTTGCATTATAATATGAATGCATGGTCACCATGTAGCCTGCTTTATTTTGATCAGACCACTGTTTAATGTAAAGAAAGAAAGATGTGTTTTATTTAACAACACACTCAACACATTTTATTTACGGCTATATGGCGTTACACATATCGTTAAGGACCGCAGATATTGAGAGAAGAAACCTGCTGTTGCCACTTCATGGGCTATTCTTTCCAATTAGCAGCAAGGGATCTTTTATATGCATCATCCCATAGACAGGATAGCACATACCATGACCTTTGATATACCAGTTGTGGTGCACTGGCTGGAACAAGAAATAGCCCAATGGGCCCCAGATAGGGATCGATTCCACACTGGCCGTGCACCGAGCAAATGCTATACCACTGGGCTACGTCCTGCCTGCCTGTTTAATGGAGGCTATCATTTAACTGAAACTAGTTCAAGGAGAGTAATTGTTAGCATGTGAATGTTAAAAAACAAAACTGCTAAAATGTTAATGCTCACTAAATAGTATGGTGATATATTAAATGGTTCTTCATAATCAGTCACTCCCCTCACCTTTTTTCATGGCCAGGTTTTTTTTTATCAACAAATCAAAACCTTTTCCGGCACATTCCCACATTCCCAACGTGATATTCTTTGAAAAGGTTTTGAGCTTTTGGTTTAACTGAAGTTTTTTTTTCCCCATAGTCAAGACATTTTCAATATGGCCATGGAACATGAAAAAATAAAATTGTTTGAGAACTGATGTTGACACATTTTAAAATAACAAACAAGAGGCGATTAGCCATTAAAATTCTAAAAATGGGTAATAAAAAATGCCTTCAAAAAGTTGTGACCATTAAACTTATTAAAAAAGAAATGAATTTATTATTAATGAACAGTTGAGTTGTATATGTTGATTGTTTTTAATTTGTTGATATTGGTTGTTTTGTATTTGTTGATATTGGTTGTTTTGTATTTGTTGATATTGGTTGTTTTGTATTTGTTGATATTGGTTGTTTTGCAGATGCAGGGTGGCAATATGGGACCTGGATTCTCAGGGAACATGGCTGAGGGAAAGATGGGCGGAGGACCAAACCTGGAGAACCAGGGCAAGGCTGGAAGTGCATCAGGAAACATGGCTGCTGCTATGAATCAAAACCAAATGGTAATGTATCTTTTGCTTTGCCTGTCAACTTTGGGTTCTTCACTTGTTTACTGTTTGAAGTTCATTGTTTTTAGTTGGATTTATTTTTCAGTTGATGAGATCAAATGTTTTTGAAGCAGATTAATACCACAACTTTATATTCAGTACATTTGCCACAGTCATTTATTTTCTGCTTTTCATACTTGAGGGGTGACGGTGGGAGGAATTAAACAGAAAATTTTGAGTTTGTTGCAGTCTGTCTATATTTGTAATGACTGAATTTAAAAAAGTAATAAATTCTTCATTCAAACATTTCTACTTCTGATGTTTACAGTTTGTGGGATACTTACAAATATTAGTGACATACTTACAATACTCATGAAGTATAGTTACAGGTAAAATTATTAAAACAAAATTAATGTTAATAATGAATTTGTTTTGCTTACATGAAAACTTGAATAACCACAATTTATGTATTTATGTAAAGAACAACTAGTTGTTAAAATTGTTAATTTTTAAAACAGTTTTAAAACATATAAAATCTCTACATGTTCAACGTTTGAAATTAAGGGGACACGGTGGGAATAATTTGTTTGAGCCAAGTTTCAGATGTGTAAAGTATTTCTTTGAAAAATATTATAGAATGGCTAATCTTAAACACATTTTATTAGCCAAATACTAAATATTGTAGGCACTTATAACAATTAGCAATTGGCTGATTTGGCTATATCAACACTTGCCATGTCACCAAAAACATGACAGGTGTTTAGAATAATCATTAGATTCGATTTTGCCACTCATAACTTCCTCGTTTCATGTAGTAGTGTATTATTTGCTGCTGACATCAAGATGTAACTGATCATTTTGTGCCAGTTTCTGTTTTCATTTATTGACTTAGTATCTTTATATAATGTTTCATATGGGAAGTATTTGATGGAGCTGAAATTATTATTTTTCATGTTTACTGTTAGTTTTTGAAGAAAAAAACGTGACAAGATACAGTGATAGTGAAATAGCAGATATTAAAAAAATGTATAATAGTCATCAACACTTTTCGATTCTTCTTATCATAATCAAGTATTAAACATTTTGTGATGATCACTAATTGCTAAATAAAGTTGTTTTTTAAATTCTGGTGTGATTTATTACCAGTTTTTATGATTATAAAATTGCCTCTTAAATATTTGTGTTTTGAACACAAGATTCACAGTTCATTTTTCTGCCTTTCCCTGCGTGTAATTTTTGTATATGATCCATTTAGTTTGTATATTACATAAATAATGTGCTAATCACTATATAACAGCACTACCCAGTTATACACCTCTGTGTTCCTGTTGAAGATTGTGTAACATGAATGGATAGCTGTACATAACATTCAGCAGGTTACATACATATACAAGGAGATCCTGAGTTCCGTGAAGACGTGTCATTTTTCAGCTGCGTAGTGTACCTAATGAAGAGTTTTATGATGTACTTACTCACACTATTTATGTTTTGCTCTTGTGTATCAGACTTGTGGCCCTTGTCTTCAGCTTGTTACGGTTTAGATGTTTTATTATATTTATATAACAGATTTAACAGTTTATACAAGTTTTATTGTGTTGAAGGTGGCACCAAATGACATAATTATAAAAGTTTTTAAAAGATTTTTAAGTCTTTCATCAGTCATGGATCTAAAGCTTTAATATGTTAACCTAATATTTTTAGAGGCATAGGTTTCTTAATAAGAATGTTTTGCTATTGAATTTAAAAAAATAAAATAAATGTGATGCATAAGTGCTCATATTTATTCACGTACAGTTACGTCATTTTGACTTATATTTTGTTTAATTTGACAGTTTTTATGCTGGGAAACAAACCTGTTATATGTTGTATGCAACATAATGCTTAGGTGATTGTATCTACTATGTCCTATAAAACTATGTTTAAAAGAAAAAATATATTGGGATTTCACAACATGGCAATATGGTTATCAACTTTATTTTGTGTCATGACAGTAAGGTCATATATTTATTACTGGTTAAAAGTACTTCATAGAAGCATCTATAGTTCTTGTGATTGACTGTCACTTTTGCTTGTTGGAAAGACTGAAGATTTTAAACTTGGTAAAAGTTAATAATTGAAACCATATGTGTGCACGAGGATTGCATATGGTTACTGTGACAACTACAAATAGGAGCTATGACATCATTATTTTAAGCGTATTTGTGCCGGTTTCACCATTAAGCTCTAACCGTATATACATTCTCTTTATGAAAGAAAAACAGATTACAAAAAGAAAGGCGTAATTCTCCAAAATAAAAGTACTTTTAATTTATGGTACAAGAGGTATTTTAGGGTTTCTTCATTCACTTCATGTGAATATTGTGTATACGTGCTCTGTTACGATGGAATATTTTGCCTCTGAGGTGTAATTATAATGTATGTTGATGACAGTTTGGAAATGTCAACTAAAGTGATATAGATATATATTTTTAAAGATCATCTTACGGCTCAAGTAATCTATTGTGATCCATTTTCGTCTGTCAAACATTGTTCTATGAACTGTGGAGAAAGAACTTTCCATTTGTGTAATTACAGTGGTGAATACTACATTTTTGTGTGACATAATTGGTGATTTAAACTAAAGGTTATTAAAGAACAACATGTTCATGCATCAAGCCATGATTTTCAAATCAAATATCCTGTGGTTTTTTAACTAAATATTAGAAATCGTCTTCTTTTTGTTTCTGAAACATTATAAATCCACACAGTACAATATCTGACACAAATCATTGTTCTGTTTGTGCATCAGTTATGGAACTTCAAATATACGGTTACATGATGAACTGTTAAATTAAAAAGCTAAAGTTGCAAACATCAGAATCACAGTCCCAGGCACTTTAATCATGTAGGATATTACAAACATCTGTGTGTTTTGAAATATTGTAGACTGGTTTTAGGGCATATGTTTGTCACTGCAGTACAGCATTGTAGTAAAACTGTTGGGATTACAGGTAACTAATTGTTTACAAAAATAAAATTCAATTAACCAATGGTTGCCTAGGTGATAACCAAGTGAACAGCCTCTGGTAACCTAAGACTTAAAAATATTGTTCCCTGCTTACAAAAACACTTAAATATCCTTTTGTATTACTAAGTGAAGATTCACTGTTGAAGCTTGTCAGCTACAGAGCATACAGTGAGCAAGCTTTTGTTTTTCACCCCTGAAATATAATCACCTCTTGTTTAAGACGACTGATGCTTGTTTAATATACCAAACAATTTTTGTAATTTTGTGTACTCAAGTCATACTGAATATAATTTTCTCTGTCAATTTGTCAGCTTATCAGTTATGACAAAATCAGTAGTTTAACATCATGTACACGAGCGAACATAGGCAAATTTTTATTGCCAGAATACCCTTGTACAACCATCATATAATCAAATTACAACAGGTTCATCACAACCATCAAAACTGTTCCAGAATAGAAAAAAACTAGCATCAATGGCTGCACTCAATATTGATTAAATATTTAGATGTATGGTCGATGAGTGATATTGCACTTTACTAAATAGTGGTAATGTGACTTATCATAGGTATTTATTGGACTGCAGATAATTAGGATTTGGCAAACAAGGACAATGAAGTGTTGTGTGGCATCCTAAAGAGAACATAGTCAACGTGTACATACTAAAAACAATGGTCGGTCACAGCACTATTTTCTTTTCACCACAGCCTGTAGTATTTTTCTCTAGGATAAATTGCCCTTCTTTACTTGTTTCAAGTTCTTTATTTGATGAACTTTCTCAGTCAACTTTCTTTGACAAGATCAATCTATAGTCACGGAACATAAACAATAAATTTCAAGATGTTGGGTGGTTGTGGCAAGTGCATTCTATTTTACAGAAGAGAAGAAAAAAAAACCCACCCAATATCTGGATGTAGTTGAAGACTGGGTAGTCAACCATAATTTTTAGTACACACTTTAGATGTCAAGGACCTTAATTTTTGTTCATGCACTATTAAAAAGTAAGAAATGTATCATAATGAAAAATTTACTATCAATTCACAATAATCTCAATCTTTCTTCCTCCCTTCCTGTCTCTGTCTGTCTGTCTGTCTGTCTGTCTCACTCTCACTCTCACTCTGTCTATCTCTCTCTCACTCTGTCTATCTCTCTCTCTCTGTCACTCTCTCACTCTCTCTCTCTCTCTTACTCTCTCTCTCTCTCTCTCTCTCTCTCTCTCTCTCTCTCTCTCTCTCTCTCTCTCTCTCTCTCTCTCTCTCTCTCTCTCTCTCTCTCTTAAATGCAATGTCTGGTTTGCAAAAGATGTTTGTCCTGTGTCTGTTTTTATTAGATGAAAGATGGTTCTTCTATCTCTGTTGATACGATCAGGTTTGATAGAAGGAACCAGTAAAGTATCTCAGATATGATGTGATAGGCCCCTTGGGTGAACATGTTAGTATGTTTTTAGAATTGGTATTAAATTATTGCTAGGTATATAGCATGCTATAAGTAGTTTATATTATTCTATACTGTACAGGTTTTGCCATTTGCAGATTGTAACCACTAAGGTTGTTATAATGATAATGTTAAACATATTGAAATAATTGTAGGTATGATGTGCTGAAACAAGGGCCACAAGTTAATCATTGATGATGTGATTTAAATGAATGATATTATTTATTAATTTGTTGTGCAGATATAGACTTGACTGTAAATAAATATTATATATGAATCTCTTTATAGGTGTGTCAGCCAGGAACATGTGTTTTGATTTACTCTAGCTAATGAATGATCTGATGCTAGCTCTTATCGTGATTGGTTCAGTTGGTTGAGCCTGATTCACGATTTTGTGATATGCAAACATCCTGATTCAGTGGGCTGTTCGACGTTATAGATGACTTGTTTTATATTTTAACTTTATACCTTTATTTGTACTTAGGGAATCAAGTGACATCCTTTTTAAAATCATTTTGTTTGAGTTTCGTTTCACCCAAAAAGCCTGCAGAGTTTGTAAATTGACATCCACAATCTAGCGTGTCTGCCATAGAAAAGTGTAAGCTGCAACACTGATAGACCTGAGTCTGAGTGTGTTGAAATCTGCGTACATAGATTTACATATTTATGTGCAGAAGTTAGTGAATGGTTGTTAATATGTGCCAGCTGTTGATTTGCTTTGCCAGCAAACATACCTGTACATACAACATTGCATCATGGAACATTTTAAGACTATTGACAAGTGGTAATTAAAAGTCACTATATTTAATTTTAGTACTTTGTAATTGTTTTGTGGAACCTAGCATGGGAATAAACCTCAAGATGCATCTTCAATTGGATCACGTGATGTGTTTGATCGTAATCATCAGATCTGAGGAACACTGTTACTAAGATGTTTCTATACTTCAGAATAAAACTGTTTTCTGATTTATAAATATGGATGGCAGTTTTACTTTTGCAAACTTTGCTCGATTATCAACACACAAGGAGTGTAAAACCAATATAATAAAGATTGGTTAATTACTTATAAACATTTATTTATTCTGCAATATTATTATTATTATTATATATATATATATATATATTTTTTTTTTTAAAGCCATTGTCATTTGTTCAAACTATTGGTGGACAGGTAGATTTCTAGATTTACTTGTCCAGTGGACTAGTGGAACATTTTGCTTATCACTCACTAAGAGCTGCCACAAAAAGCTGTTGCTAAACTGATCTACAGTGGAAGTTGTGTCGTATAAGAGATGTAGAAATGAGAAATATCCCACTAGTCTGCCAACCAGATCCAATGGAAAACGTATACTGGTCTATCAGAATTTCTACTAGTCCATTGGTCCACAGTATAAACTTACATGATCATTCAGTAAAACTAAATGTGTTGAAATATTTTTATTGCAGCTTTTGTTCCCTTTATATTTAAGATTTGTGAAATGATAGTATAAACAGGCATAAAAAACTAAACTGAAAGTAAATGCTATATTTGGCTAAATCACATCCATTACAGTTTTCATGCTACTTTTCAGCAGCATACTTCTGCCTTCATCAAGGAATTATAATTCTCTCTTCTGTTAATGTTTTTCTCCATACTTATAGACAGCCAATCAAAACTTGACAGAATACACCATTAGATCATGGGAATACACACTAGAGGTCACAGTGACTTGAAACACTCTAGCACCATGATGTGTATGGTGGACACAATACACAACCCATTATCAATCATACTGCCAATTTATTCTAACTTCTGTTATGTTTGTTGTTGTGGTAAGAG
Source organism: Dracogyra subfuscus (assembly GCA_016106625.1). Taxonomy (NCBI): domain Eukaryota; kingdom Metazoa; phylum Mollusca; class Gastropoda; order Neomphalida; family Peltospiridae; genus Dracogyra; species Dracogyra subfuscus. The sequence continues at coordinate 10,945 of JAECMU010132320.1, forward strand.
GAAAAAGAGTTACATTTGTTTTGATTAACCTTGTGATACTTTAACACCTGAGGACTAGGACGTAGCCCAATGAGAAAATGTTCACTTGATGGTCTAGGGTCGATCCCTGTCAGTAAACTCTTTGGGCTATTTCTCATTTTGTTTCTGGGGACAGTAAATCGGGGTGGGAGAAGGGGGAATGCAATAGCGATTGTTATATTTTGATTTTGTCCAAACTGTTTTATATTAGATCAAACACATGGACTGATGCACTTTTGTTCAACGCATTGGACTGCATTGGACTGGTTCGTGTACCTGAATATAAAAACTATGTGTACCCTGATTTCGCTTAGACTGTAAAAAGAAATGTATAACATTGCATAGTCTCGTTCTACCAGCCTTACAAGTCATGTTTCTAACGTGAGTCAAGGGAAAGCCTATTTTGTTAATGTATGCATTGTAACTTCAATATGCATCTAAAATAGCTGATTAAATCAAAATAAATTGGTATATTTTTTGACAAGAATTGTAGCAATACAAATATGGTCTTAAATTGATTAATACATACGGCTTTAAACGGCTACACTTTCCTGTGAAAATGTGGACATGTTATAGTGTTCTTTGAAAAGAACATGCTTCTGGATTCACAATATTAATCACACCCATGATTAATCAGTTTTTACCAGGTGTATTCATTACAGTGCTTACTTTTAACATTATCATTAAGCAGATTACAAAACTACTTTTATAAAATTCTGTTCTTGTAGAGGGTATGCACTGGAGATTTCACGATGAGAATCTTGGGTTGTGAGTTTTGAGTTTGAAC
>JAECMU010132328.1:0-28288 GCA_016106625.1 Dracogyra subfuscus
TTAACTGTTTATATATGGAGTAAGGGGCTTACGATATTTTCAGTCCAACAATGCGGTACTGCGAGGCCTTTGTGTGTAAAACTAAACACTTTAAACGATCGGGGTCGTCTTTTTACGGTTTATTAAAGGATTGAATCTGAAGAAAGACGTGTGTATTTGATTGCAAAAGAAAAGATTGGACACAAACACCGCATAGTACTATTTACAGCTTGAGACAACAGTACTCGGTTGCGAATGCTGAGGTGTACATTGTACATATTTGGCACAAAGATACACCTAAGCATGATATATTTATATATGTTAAAACAATGTCGGAATTTTTTATTAATTTATTATTATTATTATTTTTAAAAACACCCACAAATATTTTTCATGTTAGGGCTGTAGCCCTACATAACAAAATCTGTTTTCAGCGTCCGAAGAAGGAAACGTCAATATGTAATTAAATATGGCATATACAAACATGAGATTTGGCATGAGGATACATATCGGTACGATGTATTTAAATATGTTTTTTAAAAACGTGCAGAAAACTTAAATAATATTTTTAAATCTTCGGGCGAGTACGTCACAAAAAACTTCCTCACCACTCGAAGCCTAAAGTAACACAAAATTCAATACAAAATAAACCACTACTGTAGGTGTCGAAATAATTCTTATGTTTTGTCCACAGGCTGACTTGAGAATCGGAGTGTTGTTTTAGTTAATTGGTCCTTTCTTTCTGTGGTTGGCAGGTGTATATTGCAAGGTATCGACCAGGTAAGTGATTACCAGTCTAGACATACGTACAAAAATACTTCCCAGTGTTTTAAGATCACAGGGTATTGTGGCGTAACCTGTCGCGACTATAGTACAATGTTAATAGACATTATCAACCGACCTGCTTCATTACTGTAAATAATTCTGTAAAACCCTTGATTAAATAAAATTTTCCATCTAAAATTTCAAAACTGACCAATTATCACTTGGGTATCGTGAGTGGTCGTTTTCACTCTAACGTACCCAAACCATAGCCTGAATAGGTGTAATAATATGTTTTTTTTGTTTTTGTTTTTAAGGAGAGAAAAAAACTATAACCCCATTTCGTTCTGTTGAAATATATTTAGTTAAATAGTTTATTACACTATCAAGTAATTTATGTTGTTTTACAAGTCAGGTTAATGAAAGCTAAGGGCCTTGCAAATTAGAGTTTGTTTACATTGTGCGAACATGAAAAATGCGATATTTTCTAAAAATAAAAATAAAAAATAAATAAAATAAAAAAATGTTTGTCCTACATTTATATGTATTACATATTTAAATACATAATACCGAGGTGTATCTTTATGCTAAATATGAACGGTATACACCTCGGCATTAGCTACCGGGTTTTGATTTTGTCTCTGGGTTACTTTCGGGCTCCGGGCTATAAACTGGTCAACCGGTCTGATCTGGCACCATCGGTTTCCCCACCCTCCGACTCGCTATCCGTTTTTTCTTTAGTATCACCGTGGTAAGTAAATGTGTATCTTTCTTCATTTACTAACGGTGCAAATTGATTCGGCAAAACGTTTTGTGAACGAACACTCATTGTTTTGGTAAGCCGTGCAAGTCTTAGATTCATTACGAGTGGTATGGACTAATGCTTTGAAGTGTAAGGCGTCAGTCAGATCAAGCTACTCGGCTCTGATGTCCCGGACATGTGATTGTCCTGCTCATTAAAGATCGGCAATTTCCGCTAAGAGCTCGTATCTGTTTCTTTACGGAGATATTTTAAGTAATTACTTTTTTTTGCAATTTTTTTTTTTTTTTAGGTGATTCAATTTATAATTAATTGTACATGGTTGGTGCCAAATATAGGTCACGTGTCAAGTTTCCTTTAAGTGTCAATTTTCAAAGATTGAAACTACGGTCTGTCCCTTTAATGGTCATAATCTGTACTACCATGATGGTCTGAATATCAGGGTTAGTTTTACCTATAAAATATTAAGTATGTATTACAGTCTTTAAAAAGTGCTCTTATAAGCAGAGTGCTCTTAATACCAGGATGGACGTTAAGTGGGGTTTCACTGTATATGTATCTTGGTTAACATTTTAAGTGAATCTACAAACAATAGTTCAAATGAACAAAGGCTGCACTTCAATTAGTCCGGTTATCACTGCACGGTTAACCGTGTAGTGGTTCTACCCACATGGCTAGCACTTTACCAGTGAGGCATTCTTATGACATTGTTAATTCCATGTAATGTCATTAATTAATTATGCTGTCATATGCAAACTGAAACATGTCATTGAAATAGCCACGTGGGTAAAGCCACACCAATGGAAAGGCAGCCTTAGAAAAGGATTCAAATTACTAGTTCAATTAAGTGAAAAATGGGTGCAGTTATCTTTTGAGAATAATGAAATGGGAATGATGAACATGTACTCTTCATGACGTATGCGTGTCCTGTAGTACTCAATATTACTTCAGGGAAAACATCCTTTACATTCTGCCTTGTGGAGAAATACAATATTGAATGTGAACCTTGAATGCGTTTGTTCAATAAATTGCTAATTTTGGTTTTGGCTGTTAAAATTCAGTTTGACTTTATAAACATAACAATAAAACAAATAAAATTTTATACTCTCATTATTAACTTGAATGAACATCACTCAAACAGGATCAACTACTGTTCATTATGCCTATGTAAAAGATGTCAACATGCAAGAAACAGTTTTGATATTTAAAAACAAATACACCAAACATTTATTCATTGAGTAGATCATACAACTGATCTTCGGGAATACCACTTCCAAACAATTTGAGAATCTGTAACATTTTGTCATCTTCTACATATGACAAGTCAATTGTAGTCACTCCATGTTTAAGAAGGAGGTCTCCAAATTCTGCTGCAGGAACTGCCATGATGTCTTTAACCTTTACAACGGGTTCAATATCAACTAGAGTCTTAGCACCAGGTGAAATGATAGCTGCAGCCCGAGACCTCTGGCGATCAATTATTTTCTCCTTGCCAGAATGTACAGATCTGAGATGCAAGCGAACTTTAGAAGGTGTAAAAGCATCATATGAACAATAGCCACATTTGTATGGTCTCTCTCCAGACACATGACAAGTAACATGCTTACTAAAATCCTTTTCATCAGAAGCAATATAATCACAACATCCACATCGTAATGCTGATGACTGTGATATATCAGGACTTAGATAACGGAATGTGCCATGTGAAGCCAGATGTCTTCTGTAGTGATATAAGGATCTTTCCTTGTGATGACAATGATTACAACAGTACTGTGTAGGAATTGATTGTGCAGATGTAGATGCTGAAAATAAAGAAGGGAAACTAATTAAATACATGTATTTGAGTCTGTTGGCCCATCACAAAATAAGAGAAATAATCACCTGGATTCAGAGCAACAAAACCTAATACATGATAAAAGGCCATATCTCTGCACATTGCAGAGTCAAATGGACATTTATAAAAAAAAGAGAGAAAAGAAAAAAAGAGGTTAATTCCATAGTTCTCTAGTGATTACTCTATGAGGACAGCTACTACTTATCCTTTACTGGAAAGATTTAATCTGTTTTGCATTGTTACAATTCCACTGCAGCCAAGACATGTACACACATGTTATGGACATATTAATATATTCTAATGAGTGAGGACATACAAAGCTGTGCTAACTGATGCTGATAATGATGTGCAATTTTTGTCTTTACCAAACAATCCGTATCTTGGTAAGGATGATCCAATAAAAACTTTCCGTCCACACTCAGCAAATATTCAAAACAGTAAGGAAGAAGGAAAAAAGGATAACAATAGAAACATGCACATACGCTTAGTAGATGATTCAACCACTTCATTCTTATTTAGTGACAATGTTTTATCCAGCTTTATCTTCTTTGCCACTGGTTCTTCTGATACATCAGGTATCTTGGCTAATCGATGCTTTGAAACTTGGGCATTATTCAAATTAACAATGAAAGTCATTTTTGTACTGTGGTCAAACCGCTGATGCTTGATGACAGAAGCTCTGAAAATAAGTACAAGACATTTTGTTTTCTAGTATATGAGTTATATGTATATGTGCTTGTGGATTATTTAGGTAGTACAGTGAAAGGTTAACCACAATTACCATGTGATATGTTTTTGTTATAAAAGTAAATATGTCATTATTTATACTTGCATATTCTCACAGAAAAACCGCCAGGCAAGTTTTAGTTTTGGTAATATACGTGGCACAAAAATTAAAGGAACACCTATATCTGTATATTTTGCATCTGAAAGGACCATGTTACACTTGACCCAGCCAAATACGAACCAAGTGTTGTCCCACATAGATGCAGCGTTCCTTACCCTTCATGGTTCAGCAGAAACATGCATTGCACGTGCGTTGTAGGGTATATATTGGACACGATAACCGGCACTCCTCACTGCAGCAAAAATGCCTCCACGACAATACCTGACAGAGGAACAAAAATGGCAAGCAATTGGGATAGTGCAGGCGGGGCAGCCCCAGAATCAGGTGGCTCGATTCTTTCGAAAATCAAAAAGCGTGATTTTCCGGTTTGTAACGTTATACCGCCAGACTGGTAACGTTACAATGAGGAGAGGAAGGGGACGACCCAAAAAGACAACCGTCAGACAAGATCGGCTGATACGGACTGTTGCTCTCAGGAACAGGTTCGTCACTGCACCGGAGATTAAGAGGGAGTTCCGTACTGCCACGGGAATACAACTGTCCAACTCTACAGTGAGGAACAGACTTCGTGCTGCTGGACTGAAGGCAAGACGTCCATTTAAAGGCGTGATCATGACTTTGAATCACCGACGTCAACGTTACCGATGGGCTCAACACCACCAGACACGAGATTTGCATCACTGGCGTCATGTCATGTTTTCCGACAAATCCAGGTTTTGTTTGAGATTCACAGATGGACGTAAACGTGTTTGGCGGCGGTGTGGTGAGCGTTATACCAGAGCAACCATCATGGAACACGATTCTTACGGAGGTGGTAGTGTCATGGTCTGGGTGGCATCACCTACGACAGGAGGACTGATCTGATTGTCATTCGTGGTAACATGACAGGGCAGAGATACGTTAACGAGATCTTACGACCTGTAGTTGCTCCTATGGCAAACAGGATTGGACAGAACTTTGTCTTCCAAGATGACAATGCACGTCCATACAGGGCACGTGTTGCTACTGACTTCATCACACAGCTAGGCATCGCTTCACTTCCCTGGCCAGCCAAATCTCCTGACATGTCCCCTATTGAACATTTGTGGGATGTTTTAGGCCGATCTGTTCGTGCTAGACAGCCTCAACCAGTCAATCTTGACGATCTTAGTGTTGCACTTCAGGAGGAATGGCAGCGCATTCCAAGGGCGACAATCCATCACTTGATAGCCAGCATGCCGTCTAGATGTCGTGCATGTGTTGCTGCACATGGTGGACACACAAGATACTGAGAACATTACGTAGTGATTCTTTGTTTGCCTCACAAATAAATTTAACTTCCAGTAGTAAATCTGGGGTTCCTTTATTTTTTGTGCCACGTATATAACTCTCTTTTTTTATCCTTATAATAAATGTAGTAGCATTTGACAAATAGCTACTTCACTCTATTGGCTAAAGAATCTGGTTAAAACTGGGTTAACTGTGAATATGTGCAAAGCTTCATGGTTTTTACCGATTCAACACAATTGAAATATAAAATGTTGTGAATGTTACAAGTTGTTAGGGGTAGGGCTATTGCTCTTATTATACAGGGGCAACTGCAATGTTGTCCAGCAATTTGGGGTACATGAGTAAACGATAGCTCATATAGTAGGGCGTCCAAGAGTCACAGGACGATTAGTTCTGACCCAGGAATGGACGTTGCCATGTTAAGATAAGGCATACATCATATGCACCTCCGTAACCGATTTTAGACAGCTATGGAGATGGTGAGTCAGGTACTCATGGTCACTCAGTGTGTCCACAAATGGTTAGGAATCAGTTGATGGAAGTGAACTTAAGACCACATCATCCATTACATTGATCGGCAACTTAATCCCGGACAACATCAACATCGATTGCAATGGCTGGTGCACCTTTCACTTATGTTGCAGCAGTATAATTTGAGGGTTTGCCTTATTTTCTGAACCAAAACAATTTTTCAGTACTCAATTGGCCACTCTACAGTCCAGATTTGAACCCGATTAAGCATTTGTAGGAGCCATGAAAAACTTTGCACATGCAGGCCCTTTTTCATAAGTGGAATAACATCCCACAAAGGACCATAAACAATATGACTGGGTCAACAGTAAGGAGAGTTAGAACAATGATTGCAGCCTAGGGTGTGTATGCACACTATTGATTTGGATCAGGAAATGGTGTAGGGTACCCACATTTCAACGTTATCCATGCAGAACAACAAAACTTGTCAAAATTGATCTCTACATAACACAACCCCTGTCCAGATATAACAACAAAAACTTCCAAGATAGAATGGACAATATTTGATTACAATATGCTGGATGTTTTGCAAAGGAGGAACAACAAATTGCATAATCACCTTTTACTTGATCTCATACTGCAATATCCACACAGGAAAGATTGTCTGTAAGTGATCTTGTTGGTGATATCTTCAAACATAGCTCCTGACATATTGCATATCTGACCAGTTTTGTTGTCTATCCAAAATCGATTTTTCTTAGAAATATCACCATGCTTCTTTCCAAAGTGAATTCTCAAACCTTCTAAACTTGAATTAGACTTACTACAATGAAAACATTTAAAGGACACGCTAGAAGTATTAGCTAGATTTGAATTTTCCTTGGACATATAAGTGCATAGATTATCAACATGCTCTTTTTCCTTCTTCATAGATTTTTCATTTTTCAAACAATCTGGATCAATTTTGGTTACAATCTTTGTCATTTTCTGAGCTTTCTTTTCCAGTCGTTCAAAGACTTTAAGCATTTTGTTGACAGAAGCTTCTATTTCTTTGTTTTTCTTAAGGTGACAAAATGTAACTATGTTTTCATGGACCACTTTGGCATGGACAGCACGCTTCTCTGCACTTACAAACCCCTGAAGGCAAAAACTACATTTGTATGGCTTATAATGCCAATGAACGAATAAATGCTGTCTCATCTTTGATGTGTCATTGTCTTGATAGTTGCAAAATTTACATCTGTATTTGAATTTCTCATCATTTACTTTGTGCGTCTTGTCCTCTAGCACATCTTCAATCTTATTCTTTGAAGAAAATGCCCCACTTGAAACAGCTGCTGACTTGCATTCTTTAGACTTTTCTTTTAATACCTGACCTTTCTGACCTGATGTTTGTTTACTTGGGGAATCTTTCTTTTTGAAAGACAAAAGAACTTTTGTAGATTTGTCCACTTCTGATTCTGATATATGATCAACAGGACTTGACGTTGGAAGTGTTTTGCATTCTTTCTCTGTCACAGATAAAATAACTGAGGATTTTTCATCTGGTTGGACAGATATGAGAGCTTTCGAGTCTTTATCCAAAGCTGTTGATATCTTTATCTGTTTTTGTTTGACATGACTACTCTGAGGATAACTTTTATTTTTGTCAATGGAAATCTGTTCCTTAACATCTACCTTACATGTAGGTGAAGAATCTTTATCAACCTTTGGCAAAATTTTCCTTTTATGTTTCTTTAATGAAGAGCTAGTAGTAGTATTGTCTATTAGTTCCACTTTTTTAGATTTGGTCTTGTAAGTTTGTGAGGATACTTTTTCATTTCCAGTTATTCCATCTACATGTTTCAAATCACTGACCAACTCTTCTTTGTTCATTTCATGTTTCACCTCTTTAAAAAGCAAACTTAGTGATAGCAGTTTATATTTCTTGCATCTATCTTTATGAAAAAAGTTCATGTGTCTTTTAACTGTATTTGTATCTGTGTATCGTGCAGAACAGTAATTACACTGGACATACTTCAAAATGTTGTGTGTTTCCTTTAAGTGGCGTACAAAAGACTGTTGCTCATTTTTTGTTGTAAAGGAGCACTGTGAACACTGAAAAAGAGCATCCAATTCTTCCTTCTTTGTACTAACATCCAAAACTGCTTTATGTGGCTGGACATTTTCTGTGATGTTCGAGTCTATACAACTAATTTGAACTTGAGATTTCTGTTTTGTGCCTGTAAAGTTATCAGAGTTAGGACTGCCAATCATAACTTTCTGCTTCATATTTTTACGTTTAACATGAGTGGTTTCTTTTTTGTCATCACCATGTATAGTAGAAACATGTTTTTTCTGTTTGGGTCTTTTATTAAAACTGGTTTTATTACTGACACAATCATCAACTAAATCAATTTTCCTTTTCCTGCTGCATGCTGTAGTCGAATTTGTAAGTTCATCATCACTGATATCACTGTACAGACCTTGATAATCAATTTGGGTGTTTTTGCTAATGTTACCACAAACAGCATCAACTGAAGATTTGCTCTTGTTATATCCCTGAATCAAATTGGTTGTTTCATCATCACTGATATCACTAAACTGGTTACCAATGTTGTGTTCTTTATCACAATTAGTTTCCTTGCTGTCAACTGAATCATTTTCTTTTGTCTTGGAGTATCCTGTAGAGAAATTGGCGAGTTTGTTTGCACCACTATCACTATACAAATTCAGATCATTAGCTTTTTCTCCTTTGCAACCAACACCATCATCAGCTGAAGTACTTTTTTCTCTTTTTGTATTGGTCCTTACTGAATCCATCGAATCTTCATCACTGATATCACTGTATACACAAAGATTTACATTTCTGTGTGTTTTATCATTACTGACACTACAGTCACCTACATCAATCATGTCTTTTGTTCTGTCGTGTGTCTTAACTGAATCTATGGATTCTCTTTCATGGATATCAATATGCATGCTTTGATCATCGATTCTAGGTTGTTCGTCTAATCTTTCTTTTGTTTTATCATCATCACTGTCATCTGAACAAATTCTACTTTTCTTGACAGATCCCTTAGCTGAATCTCTCGATTCATCATCACCATGCACACATTGATCAGTCTTCTTGTCATTCTCTGATCCATTTTTGTTCATGGAGACAACTTCCAACCGCAAGGTTGATGCCACTTCATTATCCATAGAACACAGCTCCAAATTGTTATGCTCATCATGATCCGCAATTTTGTCAAAGTCTTTATCAAGTCTGGGATGAGTGTCTGTTAGAACACCATGGTGATGCCCACTACTTTTGCAAGTACTGTGATCTGCCTCGTTTGAGTTTACATGGTCAGTTATATGCTCAACTCCCAGATCTGATTGTTTTAAACTATTTTTAGTATGCATACTTAAAGACTCTGGTGTATTGTGGGTGCTACCATCATTTAAAGTACTCTTTGTTGAAGACACATCTTCTGAAAATGGTTTATTAGCCAGCAACGTTTCTGCTGAATTTTTCTCACTAGTGTCTGCTTCTATACAAGAATGTGTGCTATGTACACTGTCACTGGTTTCCAACTCAACAAATGGATTACCAGAATGTGTGCTATGCACATTGTCATTGGATTGTGACACAACAGATGGATAACAATCTTCAAATCCATCTTCTAAAGTCCAAGGATGCTTCTGAAACATGTGGGATGTAATCTCAACTAAAGATTCCACTTGAAACTGACACTTGGAACATTTGAACAAATTACCTTCTCTTTTAGGATGACTTCTAAAAATATGAGCACGTACGCTTCTCTCCGACAAGGCTAAATATTCACAGAAACGGCATTTGTATTTTCTAAGTCCACTAACAATTATTTTTGTTACATCCTTTTTATTTCCCATTTGTGTATCAGAAGAACTTGATCCTTTCCATGGCTTTCTAACTTTTGATGTAGAACTGGTTGCCTTAGACTTCTTCACTGTTTGTCTCTTCTGCATTTCCCCTTTGGATTTCCTTTCTTTGATGGGAGCCTTGCAGGATTTTTCAAAGAAATTCTTAACAGCCTCAGCTATGTCAACATCCAAATAGTCAATTTTCAATTGCATTCCAGCATGACTGGATTTCATATGTTCTGTGACATCCCTGTCTGACATAGCTTTAAAGCTGCAGCAAGAACAGCCAACAAGATCAACACCAAGGTGTCCAAGGATATGACGATGAGACGCATATTTTGTACTAAGTTCTTCCTTACATATCAAACAAACAAGTTTCAATCGCCGATTCACCTCGTAAAGACAATTTAAGAAGGAATCCATGTCATCATTGCCAAGAATTAACTTCTTTTTCTTGATATTCTGATGATGAAGCAGCAGAGATTTGATAGATGTTGGACAGCTGTCAATAAAGCCTTTAACAATAGTACCTATGTCATTACTTAGATGCAGCACAGTAGCAGGTTTGCTTGGATGCTTATCAAGTATATGCTCCAAGACCTCATGCTCTTCAAAACCTTCAAACCAACATAAGTTACAACCAAACATGGCATGCTTCAAATGAATCTGTAGCACGTGTTTATGCATTAGAACAATAGAGTTGCATTTTATCTTACACACAACACATCCCAAACACCAATCTTCCTTTTTGTAGAAACATTTTAATGCTTCATTCATTTCAGCACTACATAATGGTCCATCAGATACCGTGGTTTGAAACGAGGGTTTTCGTGGACTTTTCTTACATTTGTGTTCAGAAAGTCTACTAAGAAAATCCTCAACAGGTGCAACACAGCCATCAGATGATGAATGATTTTTTTTTGCATGTTTAATAATGACAAATCTTCTGTTGTCTTGGAAGTCACAGGATGTGCATTTCCAGAGATTCAGTTTGAGATGATCTAAAATGTGATGATGAAGGAATTGTTTTTGGGAACACTGTTTTTCACACATTTTGCAAATCAGTACACTTCCTGATTTCTTATAAAATGTTGCCAATGTTGCATCGAGCTCAGAACTCCCAAGTTTCATTCCCTCCAATTTATCAGGATCTGAATCTTCCAAACCACACACTTCATTGGCACTTGATAGAGCAGTTTTGGGGGATTTAGCTTGAACAGGAGAAACTGTTTGACTGGATTCCTTCACCTTAACCATGGGGTGCTTTTCCTTAATATGTTTCAACATATTAGTTTTAAAAAAGGCACTAAAGCTGCATTGTGGACAAGAAAGAGCTGTTTGAAAAACACTGTCACATGGAAGAGTAAAGATGACTGGATCTTTCACTGTAGATATTTTTGAGGCATCAGAACTGAACCTTCGTTTTGTTGAATTTTTGACAAGCCTGCTTTCATCTTTGCTACAGTGTCTAAACCTATCTTTTGTTGTAGTCACATTCTGCTGCTGTGAATGTGTTCTGTGAACAGATTCAGAGGTCGTATCAACATCAGTTGTGGAATGTGCAGCAACTCTAACAGCTGGATCCTTAGCAGTTATGATACTATGTCCTGTCATGTGATCATCTAAATGGGCAACACTTGTTGTTTTGAACTTGCAGCATGTACATGTCATCACCTTACTGTTAATGTATTTTTCGTTACCCAGCAGCACATTAACTCCACTTTCACAAGAATGACCTTCTTTTTTAATATGTTGAAGCATCAGTGTTACTTGGTTTGTTTGGTAGTCTCCTAGTGGACAGTCATAAAGCCAAAATGAAACATTTTTAGCATGGCATGCTGCATGATCTTCAAAGTTTTTTAGCGTTTTAACTTGCATGGGACAAGCTGGACAAATAAAAGACAATCCACTATCTTCTGCTGGGGTCTGTTCATGACATGTAAGGTGTTGATTTAGCTCACTGACAGCACTTGCAACAAAGTTACAAATATGACAACACATTGAGTCTTTTGAATAGCTATGCTTTGGTTTTTTACTCTCCTCCATTTGTTGTTCTGAGGATGCTTGGGATGAATCCTGGATATTGCTACCATCACACTCCTGAATAGAGGCATCAACAGTTGCTGCCTGCACAGTAGCGTTACTTTGTGACATGGCTACATCCAGAATGTTGAGGCTACTTTGATATGTGTAATATCCATATATTTTCCTTTCTTTACATAAAAGTTGTTTCACAGTGTTTAACATCTTGCCTTTTCCAGGATGTTCAAATAGGATGTGCTCCATGACAATGTTCTTATCTATATCCTTTGCCATACAATGTTTACAACTGACAACACTCAATAAATTAACTTTTAAGTGCTGTGCTAGATCTTCAGCAGTTGGGAAACTTTCTTCACAGTTGAGACAAGTATGTGAAGTCTCATTTGGATGAACTTGACAACAGTGACCATAGAAAGCATTAAGAATATTGGTGCTGAATTTACAATTTGTAATACTGCACACAAATACAGCATTTGTTGGTTTCGACCCAGTGTTCTTGTGACAAACAGCATGTTTATGCATGTGTCTCAACAGTGCATCAACATTATCTCCAACAAATCTACAGTGAAAGCATGAAAACAACTCTGTGTTAATACATTTACAGGTTGTCAAATGTTGTTTGAAATCTCCTGGTAAGAGACAAGAGAAAGAACATGTGCCACCACATACATAAAAATTATATGCTGGAGGTTGAACATGACTAAACATCTCAGAGTTGGTTTTTAGAGTGGATAAATCCATAGCAATGCGACTTTCATTAGACAAGTATTCAACATCCACATTAAGCTCTTCTTCAACTGGGACAAAATGATCCATAGTCACACTTTCATCACAGGATAACACATTTTTTGAAGGTAGGTGTTTTTGAACTTCTGAAATTAAATCATCAATGCTACTGGAATTTTTAAGGCACATTTCCAAATTATCCTGACCTGGGTTGTAGGAATCCGATGGAATGTTCTTTTCTTGTTCCCCGTGGTTAGTATTTGTAAGACACATTTCCAAATTATCCTGACCTGGGTTGTCAGAATCGGATGGATTTTCCATTTCCTTTTCTTTTTCCCCTGGGTCAGAATTAGATTTGATGGTCTCCACTTCATTTTGTTCACCACTAGAGATTTCCTCAAATTCTTCAATGTTAAGTGACTTGCATTCTAAAATTTTCAAACCCATGTCATTCGAATCATTATCTGAAAAGACATTAAAAATTCAAAAAACAAGTAGAAAAATAATCTTGATAAATCAATTAAGAAATAAGTAGTAAATGTACATGTATAAAAAGCAGTGTTGAAAATTAACATGAAAAACATGGTCGCCATAAGGGCCAGTTTAAGACCAATCTTACTGGCCCTTCAATTATCACATTGTAATTTAAATTCACAGCCAAACCCAAAACTAGAATATTCTTTGTTGAATAATAATCAAGTGCTCACTGTATAGTTTGTTTCTTTGAAAAAGGAACTTGATGCATTAGCACTGAATACAGTTAAAATTCATATAAAAACTTTTATCAAATTTTAAACCAATACCAAATCAAATATATTTCTGAAAAAAAGAAAGAAAAAAAAAATCCAGTATAAATAAAATAATTCTTTACAAATTACCATTAAATTATGATGATTAAATCTCATTTTTAGTACACAGGTGAAAACAAAATGCTAGAACAGCTTGATTTGTTTCATCTCTAAAGTAAAAACAAACAATGCAATACAAAGAATAAAGGTAGAACTGTGCGAGCGTTAGTATATTTTTGATTTACCTTAGTTTGACACCCAATGTATTTTTCGTGCTGGGGAGTCATTAAACATTCATTTCGTGTTTTCGGGAGGGGGTGGGGGGGGGGTGGGGGGTGCACGACAGGTATGTACACACACACACACACACACACAAATTACTAAAGGTCCACTTTTTTCTATTGAAATTAAATAACGTTACGTAATCGTTGATGTTTTAAGGGGTTATTTTCATGTTGACATTTATCATTTTAAATTCGCACCCACCCATTAGCAATTCGCACACACTCATTCAAAATCCTGCATACGGGCCTGCAACAGGAGGAACACACGGCCTTTGACACGTTCTTACTCTCTCTGGTCCACACATATTTTCGACACCACTAGGCATGTTTAAATTTGAACATGTGCTTGCAAAAACTTCAAAATCTAATTGATTCTGTGTCGTCTCAACTGACTATTGGTTGCTGTTCTCAAAAGAGGCTATTATGCTCGTCAATTATCGGTAAATCTCGGCTGAGGCATTCGGGTCGCCAGTGCTGGAATGAAAGTGCGAACACGGAAATAAAAATGCTAAATTTCTTTCGAGATTCGAGACTTATGTAATTTCAGGTTAAAATGACATGCTAGTCGCACTGACATGAAATCAAGCACTTTTCAAAGACTTTTGCACTTTTCAAGGACTTTTTAAGCACTTTTTCCCAAAAGAGTGAAAATAAGCATTTTTCATTTCAAACTCCTAAATTCAAGCACTTTTCAACACTGTGCGAACCATGGCATTCATGATAGAAAATAACTGGAGTACTTAATTAGTGTATATTAGAAATTAGCTGCACAGTAAACTACATATAATTCTAGATGAGAAAGCATCAGTACATTTATGTCTAAAATCTGTTATTACACTGTGTATGTATGTATGTATGTTATGTATGTACATATGTACATACATACGTACGTACATACATATGTATGTATATATTGATGTATGAATATCTATATATTGTATGTATGTCGAGGTTGACTGTTACTTACAAAGATATTAATGCACTGGCGCAGGGGATAATTAAATCCTTTCTAGCCTCACAAATTGTCCCATGCCATTGCTGGGACTCGAACCTGTGGTACTGAATCACCCGCAAATTGCAAGACCAACCACAATGTGCTCTGAGCTATTGAGGCATCCATAAAAAGGATGCTCTTTAACTCGGCCACATGCATGGGGCCTACAATGTATGCGGTCGATCCTGCTTATGTGCATAAAACAGTGGGCAAACCTGGAACTGACTAGTATGTATTGATGTATGAATATAAATATATTGTATATTGTACGTATGTTGAGGTTGACATACATAGATATTAACACACTGGCAGAGAGAATAATTAAATCCTTTCTGGCCTCACAAATTGTCCCATGCCATTGCTTTGGACACTATTAAAAAAAATCATAACTGGCCCACTTTGGCGACTCTTGGAAAGGAACATATTTTGAAATTACCATTCACTGCGAGCATCTCTACAACTGTTTTAAAACTTAGTAAAGATGTGCACAACAGATCTTCTTCATGGTGAGCCCGCTTTCTTAGGTGTTTCTATCACAAAGGGCTGTGTATGGGCCGATTTGTTCAGCCCTAAGGACACTGACTGAAACCAAAACCAAAGACGGCCTATAAACGTTATTAAAATCATTTATTCTCTTGCTTTCTCGCCAGTTACAAGATCCGCTACCAGGTGGAAAGTAACATCAACCTAGTCAGCAAATTATGGAAGAAACTGTTGGAGTTCCTAGACATAAACAAATACAGCTGATTGCCAAATTCATGACCTGAGACAGTATATACCAAACTGTCCAACAGCCAAGTACTGGAGAACATTGACCAGTCTCTAGATTACCTCGACACAGCACAGAAACTAGAACTGTCTCAACTAATCAAAGAACACAGTTCGCTATTTCCAAACGCACCCAGTGTGACGAATGTCATCGTGCAAGACGTGGAACTTAATGAGGTTATACACCTAGTAGACAACATGCTTACCACATCAACCCAGAGAAACGTGCCATTTTGAAGACGGAATTGGACTATCTGTTAAAACGGAATCATTGAACCGTTAAACAGTCACTGGTCATCACCTGTGCTATTGATACCAAAGAGTGATGGATCATTTCGTCTGTGTGCAGATTCACGACATGTCAATCAGCAAATCAAAGCTATTGTTACCCGCTGCCACGCTTGGATGATTGTATTGACAGTCGGACATGCCCACTACATTACTAAGATAGACTTGCTCAAGGGGTATTATGCTGTTGCGCTGACTAAACGAGCAAAACATATACTTGCAATTGAGACACCGGACAGTTTATATCAATTCTGTGTATTAACATTCGGGTTAAAGACGGTGAGCGCTGTCTTCCAAAAACTCATGAACATTGTCCCGGGTGACATGCCCAATGTAAGCATCTATTTGGATGACATTTTGCTCGCGAATGACATGGACAGAACACATGTCTGAATTAAAAGAGATTTTTCCAGAGGCTACAAACAACCAATCTAACTATTAATTTGGCGAAGTGTGAGCTCAGCAAAGCCAGTGTGACTTTCCTAGGACATACCATAGGCCATGAGCACATCGCACCCTTGACCGCCAAAGTGCTGTGTATTGTCAACTATCCTGCACCAACGAACCAGTGCCAAGTATGACACTTCTTAGGCATGGTGGGATACTATAGATGTTTCTGTGCAAATGTTCATTGGACAGAGCAGTGTGAACAAGCATTCACACTGTTGAAGAAAATGTTGTCGTCCACCCCGGTGATGGCTGCTCCGAATCACCGCATTCCTTTCAAACTAGCTTGAGATGCGAGTCAAGTTGGATCGGGAGCAGTATTGTTCCAGGAGGATAAAGAAGGACTTGATCATTCAGTTAGTTTCTTTTCCCGCAAGTTCGATGCAGCCCAGTTGAATTATTCAACTGTGGAAGAAGAGGTACTGGCGCTCATACAAGTGCTTAAACATTTTCAGATTTATCTGAAATCAGCTGAACACCAAGTAACTGTTTTCACCGACAATAATCCCTTGGTCTTTATTCACCGAGTGAAAGAAAGTAACCAGAGAGTCCTAAGATGGAGCTTCAGGGCTAGCCCTGGGTTGCTATTTTTGTTCGCCAAAAAATTCGCCAATCTTCAATTTCTTTCGCCAATCTAAATATATATTCGTCAGTAACATATTTACATTTCAGTCAAAATATTTGGTTTTTAATCTTTTTCATTATGATAATATAATATATGCTAAAATGTACATCTTGTAATCTAATAATGAAATGCTGATGTTTAGAGCTTTCGAGATACACATGCAAAATGCCAGAATATATGCTCTTCAAAAAAAACCCACGCATAAATGGTATATGTTAGGATTGGATTGCAAATTTATAGCATCATATCTTTGCTAAATACCAAAGTAGTAAAATTAAACATGATCAGATCATCACTTGGAATCAAATTGTCTATCAAATCAATAGGATCAGGCCACCGTATCACGGTCATGGTCATGGACACTAATACTGAGTATGAGCAGCAATGATGGCTTGGCACCTCCTACGCATGGAATCAAATAATGCTTGAATCACAGGCTGGGGAATCGTAGCCCATGTTTGTTGCAAAGCCTGGAGTAGCTGAGGTAGTATTTGTGGTGCAGGATTATGTTGCCATAAACGTCAATCTAGTTCATCCCACAGGTGCTTGATGGGGTTAAGATCAGGTGATCTTGAAGGCCATGGCATCACTCCCGACATTGTGTTGATTGAGGAAGTCTGTTGTTATACGTGGGCTATGTGGTCAAGCACTGTCGTGCTGGAAGATGACATTTTCTGTGTTGATGAAAGGTATGGCATGACACTGGAGAATTTCGTTGCAGTATTGTTGGGCTGTTAGCTGACCTGGGACATGTACAAGCTAGGTCTGTTCTGCTAGTATGGCTGCCCATACCATAACACTCCCCCCTCCATATCTGTCCACCTGCCGCACACAATTATTGGCATAATGCTCGTTACATTGTCGGTAAACTCTAGCTCTGCCATCGGCGTGTTGAAGCAAAAAAACGTGACTTGTCGCTTAAAGTCACTCTTCGCCATTTCTGTCGATGCCATATCAGACGTCTACACCATGTAAGCCATAGACGCCAATGTTGCGAGGTTAAAAATTATCTGTCTATCTGGTCTTCTAGCTCAGATACTGGCTTCGCGTAAATGGTTTCCGATATTCTTCACATCCCAGGTATGGCAGAAGTTGATGATGAAACAGTAAGGAACTGTCACGTAAATGTCATAGACGTATGTATCCGTCTTGCGCCGGTGTGGTAAATCTGGGATGACCGGATCTGGGGCGGTCACGTGACACTCCAGTTTGCTGATAATGGTGCCAAAGCCCACATATTGTATTCTGAGATGTGTTCAAAAGACGCACGACTGTTGATTGCGATTCCCCTGGCTTCCATCCGGCCAATTGTTACGTTGTGGTTCTGTCTGCCTGGGCATAATTTCAACATTACATAGCGACACTATCGATAGTGCACATTGCTGTACGTGCATGATTTGTACATGATAAATGTGAGCTCTGCAACCATTATTATGGATATTGTGAAAACATATTTGCACGTGCTGACGTCAAATAATGCATTTTGTCAGATTAGAATTGCATGATAGCATATCCACTAGAAAAAAAAATATATTTGAGATTAGGCGAATATTTGCCTACTTCGAAAGTAAAGCAACTATTCTTTGTGAGGTAGGGGTGTGTGACGGAACCTCATTAGGGCCTCCTTAGCTAAATTGACTTTGTTTTTGTTAATACGTTAAGATTAGAAAGAAAGAAAGAAATGTTTTATTTAACAACACACTCAACACATTTTATTTATGGGTATATGGCGTCAAACATATGGTTAAGGACCACACAAAGTTTGAGAGGAAACCTGTCGCCACTTCATAGGCTACTCTTTCCAATCAGCAGCAAGGGATCTTTTATTTGCACTTCTCACAAGCAGGATAGCACAAACCATGGCCTTTGTTGAACCAGTTATGGATCACTGGTTGGTGCAAGTGGTTTACACCTACCCATTGAGTCTTGCGGAGCACTCACTTAGGATTTGGAGTCGGTATCTGGATTAAAAATCCCATGCCTCGACTGGGATCCGAACCCAGTATCTACCAGCCTGTTGACCGATGGCCTAACCACTACACACATTAAGATTACAGCTGGAGAGCATAATCATGTTGCTACACAATTGATTTTTATATGTAGTTTTAAAGCAGAAGATTTGCTGTTTATTATATTAACAATGTTGCTATATTCCAATGTCGGTTTGAAAGTTATCACGCTTAAAATCGTTTCAAATAGTGATAAAATAATTATTGTAATAAAACGTTAATAGTCAGAGTGAAATGGAATAGTGCATTAAATTCAGAGGAAACCGATTTAATGAAGTGGATGTTTTTCTGTTATTGTGTCATTCCAATAATGAGTGGGACAATTAACACAAAATCAGAATTTCAACTGCATGTAAGCTGTCTGAAAGAAGACCAGCCTAAGGGGTGCAATAACGTCCACACCGTTGATTATATAAGGCCGGCATGTCTTGATTGAATCATCTTTGGATCAAACAGTTGAATGCAGGGTGAGAGTCGCGCCTGAGCTGGCTCTCGCGGAAAGGAACCCACTATTGGTAAATATATCTTGATCATTATGTGTAATATGCCTTTTGTGTGACATAAGATAGTGAAATACATTTCTTCTGTTGAATTGACATTATTAATATATTGTACTAACTTGCGTTTTAAAACTAGTTAGTAACCTGAGATTTTATCTGAAAGGGGATTATTGTTCACCATTAATTTTAACTAGCCGACCAACTGAGCATAAGATTACTACAAGGCCAGGGTTCGAACTTAACGGTCGCCCAATCACCCCTGGCGACTGAAAACTACGACAGGCAACTGAAAACCCACAGTAAGGTTGCCACTAGCTATGTCGTCCCGTACAACACTGCGTAACGAACAATTGTTTATATACTGCGTACTAGCTGAAATTGCAAACAAACTCACTCCAAACAGTCTCGATAAAAAATACATTTATTTTGTACCGGTAAGTGCATGAGAAAGGTTTTAGTAGCACGAGGATTTGTTCTGCAAAACATAACTGAAGAAAAAGCGTAAGCAGAATAGTTGTAGGCAATTTTCGGTATTCCATGCTTTATTTTCACTTTCATGACAGAATATTGGAAGAATTGTTTTACTATTCCGTTTGGAAATTTCCTATTTGTGGAATAGCGTAAAATCTGATCCCTGGTAATACAAAATAAATTGATCACAGAGTTTGAAAATGTGTTTATCACTATAGTAAGATTGAATAGGTATATAATAAACTGCAATACACAAATTGGGAAATGGTACATCAAACACTGGGTCTAAAACTGCAATTTTCATGAACTGTGATTAATTTTAGGGTTTATCTTATTTAACATAATCAGTGTTCTCGCTTCTCCATTTTGCCGCCCTCCTTTCACGTTCCCTGCCCTCCTTTATTTTTGAGCGCCCCTCTATTTTCCAGCACCTATCTCTGCCATTTCCAAATCACACTTTTTTCCACACACAAAACCCCAAAACGATCAGTCTGCACACTGGACATCAAAGGAAACAAGCCACGTTGTGTATGAAAAAACAACTGACAAAACATTTATGACAGTTACCGTAGTGTAATTTAACAGTATTTTTAACAGCCTCTATTTTGTCCCATATCTGCATCCATTTGTATGTTTGATAGACATAATAAAAGTTATATTTTATGGGAACAATGAAAACATTTAATTTTTTACTGATTTGGCCATCTCCGAATGAAAAACAAAAAAACTCTCACTTATTTGGCTCCAAATTTATCACGTGATCAGAACGGTCATTCTGTCTTTTGTTTCCACCAACTATCGTCAAATATTTTATCCTCAGTTGCAGATATAATAGGTTGTAACTGATGATTTTTACTTTCTGTCATTCTATTTATTCGGGAGTTCTTTATAAAATATTGTAAACTTTTCATTTTGGGGGATATGAACGCTTATAAAAACAATGGAAGTGGTAGTGTTTATCATTAAAATCATTTATCTTGAGTGCCAAATAATATACACACCGCCTTTACAAAAACAAAACAGTGATCGATTCATTCGATGAAGATGGAAATAACAAAAATGTATCACTTTACAAATATCGTTATTGTTTTTCGTATATCTTTATTAAAAATAATATTAAAACTTTGATCAGTCCAGCAAAACCAGAACTGCCTGTGAATGTCAGACCAATAATATCTTCGGTTCAATTAACGACGAGTCTGCTTTGTGTTTTGTATTTATAAACCTTTTTGTAGGCAAAATAAGGAGAATGTCTTTTTACAAAGTCTACAAACACATAACAAGATGGTATCCAAACTACACCCCACCCCCCACCATTTTGTTGTTGAAGGGAGTGGTGATGAGCGGCCGCCTTCCTTTAATTTTCACCCAGCGAGAACACTGATAATAGTAAAAATTATACAAATCCTTCTAAATCCATATATACATGTATATTATGATTGCATAAATAAAAAAGTGATCAGTCAGTGCAAATAAAAAATTAGTTATAAATTATTAGATAATGAAATTTCAGCTAATTCTTAGCAGTGTTATGAGCTTTGTTAATTCTGAAGCAGTTTCTTATCAAAACTTCATAAAGTACATTTACTGTAACTCTAAAAATAATTAAAAAGTTTAAGTTGGCAGGATAATACATTTTTGTATGAATTTGCCTGGTACATTATTTTCAGTGTTTGTGCCAGAAAGGAATTTTTGGGTATACCACAGTCAACAAGAGGTATAGGGGGCTTCCCCCAAAAAGAAAATGGGTTAAGTTTAAGATTAGGGTTAAGAAAATCATACAGTAATGATAAGATCAATTAATTTTGTCAAATAGTTACTTTAAAAAACAGAAGCTGCCAAAACATCTGGGTATATGGCGCCATACCTGTATTACACTGGCAGAAACCCCGATTTCAGTTGTACAATTAAAATTGAAAATTACCTTCTGCATGTTGTTCTTTGTTATCAGTTTCCTGTGCTCGACTATCATGCTCACTTTCATCAGTCGGAAAACTGGTTTTGTTTTCCTCAGCGGGACACCTAGCTTTATCTTCTTCAGATGGAAGGGTGGTTTTGTTTTCATCAACAGGAACATTTGGTGTACAATCAACTCTCACTATACTATACATTTTGCTGTTTTTTTCTTTCTTCTCCTGTAATTTACTGATGAAGGAATCAGTCCAGGCACAGCTCAACTCTCCAGCTGGACCATTGATACGAACGCATTTATTACAAAGAATTCCTCCAATGTGCTGGTGATTCCACAGATGAAACCAAAATAACTCTTTCTTTTTCCACCGTATACGACATTTACCACAAAAGTATTCATCACCAACAATAGCTGTTAATATATCAGTTTTCTTCTCATTGCCACCTTTTTCATTGCCAATTTCTTCTTCGAACACAATATCATCAAATGGCTTTTCAATTTTTTCAGAAACATATTCTTTTTCTGGTTCCACCCTTTCATTTGAGGTACACAATTCACGTTTGTTTCTTGGACCCATATGTTGACTAATATTTGCATCTTCACCAGATGTAGATACAGGAACAGGAACTACATTCTGATTCTGTATTATTATTCTTTGTGCATAACTGTGTGAAGTTTCTAAGTTAGGCACTATCTGTGTTTTGTTCCTTGAATCAGCTACAGTAGCAACAGTTCTTTGGGATGTTACTGGAAACACACCTTGTTGGATATTACCAATTGGTGCAAATGGCATGGGAGGCACTGATAGAGGAACAACAATATATGAGGTCATCGTTTTTGATGTATTAATGACCCCAATAGGAGTCACTGGTGTAAATGCTTTATTATTAACTGCACTAACAGAAACACCACCTGCACGAATAACTGGAGGTATAACTATCTTATTCTGAACATTCTGAACATGAACATACTGAGGAACAACACCTGGTCCAATCAACTGAAATATCTGTGTAGATGGTTGAATCATTGAAGCAATGGTCTGCTGTTGAATGTTGCTTACAGCTTGTGAATTAAATTCCGATTGCAGAATTTCACTTCTGTGCACTACCTTTGTACTACTGTTTCCATGGCTTTCATTTTTTGCTTCCATTTCAGAAATATTACCGACTGTAGATTTAGGTTTTGTTTTGGGAACACTACTGTTGCAAGTATTAGAGCTTACTGTCTGGGATTTGGAATCATTTTCTCTCAACTTAGTTCCTACAGCAGGAACACCATATGTATGTTCAGATGTATTTAGTAAACAACTTTTGTCAGATGTTGCATGTTCCACTGAATTGTATTTGCAATCATCAGCATATCTTAAACTATTTTTAACTGGTGAATTGTCAACTTTGTCATTATCTGTAACCTCCACTTCTTCCAATTGTGCTGGTGCTTTCACTTTTGGTACAACATCCTGATTATCTGTAACCACCACTTCTTCCATTTGTGCTGGTGCTTTAACTTTTGGTACAACATCCTGATATGTTTCATCAGTTTTATTCAACCCCACAGATTTGTTAACAATATCAGCTTGGTCACAATCTATTTGCTTGTCACTATTTAAATAATGTTCTTGGTTTTGCTTGACATCTGATGACAGTAAATCACCATTCATAAGTGTAGTAACTTTTATGATGCTATTTTCTGAAGCTGTTACATTTCCAGAATTGGTTTCATCAGAATTGTTATCCTCATTACTATTCTCTTTCTGATTGTCATATAAATTATCACTTTGAAAACTGCTGACAAAAGAACACTTGTTAACATGATTTTCATTTGTTAGTAAACCTGATTCACCAACATTAGTTTTATCAACAGATTTTGGTTTTGATGGTACAATATTATCTTCAGGGTTTGCCAGTTTAACATTTTTAGACTCTGCACTTGATGACAATACATCTTTATCTATTTTACCCTTGGTTTTCAATTTTCGATTTAACTGTACATTGCTTTCTGTTTGCAATATTGGCATGTTTTCAGATCCCTCTGTTCCATCCACATTTTTATCAACTGCAACACGGAAACTTTCAGATTTGGAGTCATTAGGTCTATCCATTTTCTTCTCACAATGGGATTTTGCTTCCAATACATTATGACTAACATTTTGTTTTCCCTCTTCCGATTCAGTATTTGAAACTTGAGCATTTTTTTCTGGTTCCAATGCACTGAAGTTACTATTATTAATGTTTTTATTTGAGGATGATACTGAAGCATGCAATGTACCATCATTACTTTTTTTATTAGCTTTTGGTGAGATGTGAACAAAATTAGACTTAAAAGAGCAAGATCCTTTTTTCTCTGCTTCGCCTAATATTGTATTAGCACGCTTGTTTGCTCTCAGTGCACTTTTTTTCTCTTTTCCAGGATGCTTTTTCTGCATGTGAGCCCCAATCTCCTTGCGCAAAGAAAAACTTTCATCACAATGCAGGCACTTATAGGGAAGAAGTAATAAGTGTTTCATCAAATGCTCGCTAAATCTTGTTCCACGGCCAGATACATTGCATGCTTTACATGTGAATATTTCTTTGCAACATGTTATTTCAATTAATTTAGTCTGTTCACCAGTAGTTGCAGTTATCGTTTCAGAGGATTCAAGGGTGCTTTGGGCTTTTGTAATAAAGGCATGGTCTCCCATCACAAACGTCTTCTCCATTATCTTGTTTATCAGCAATGCTAAACATCATCTGCAATAAATAAATACATGAAGTTTAAAATTTATAGAGATAAATAACTATTTTTATTACCCCAGCGGTCAGTCATAACTGAAAATATTTTCCATATTTTCTCAGTGAGAAATATTCTGCACTGGTCTAACGAAAAATACTATTGGACAATTTAACGCTTACAAACCAATGACCTTGTCAGTACTAAATATGATGTCATCACAATTTGGCAAACACACAAAATGACATCATGTAGTTTAAAGAGTTTTTGTTTACGGCTCTCCATTTTTGGTCATTTTAATGAAATTCCGTATAGATTGTGTAACAGAATAAAGAAACTCTTGTTTTTGAAAATTATCTATGAACGTAATTAAATTACAAAGTTATAGCAATTCTCAGAACAGTGCGTAAAGTGGTTTACATTGTTTCTATACAGGTTGGCCTTCATGCACGTGCATCGAAAATCAAGGCGTTTAGAGAAAAAATTGATGAGGTAATAAATCAATAACAAATTCGATACAGTTTATTATCAAATTATGTCCCTTGCTAAAATTATTTCACTCGGGACATAAATATGATAATAACTGGTAACTCATTTATTATTTCTATATAATAGTATATTATCAAACTGCAAATTTAGTAGGATTTTGTACTGTGAATCCAAGAGTTAGTTTTTACATTCCATCAAATTCTAAATTTTTGAGAACTCGAAATAGCATACCATATTGTTACTATTACTGGTAATTCACAACAACAAAAAAGCTGGTCTTTCAAACCCTATTCTAATACTACACCTATTAAGAATATTTGTAAGGAATTTTATTTAGTTTTCATTTTAAAAATCTCAAATCTTAAAAACCTAATTATCTATTCTCTTAAAAAAAAAAATTCTTCTCTTGATATGTTGTCACTGCCTTGGGAGACAAGCAAATGGCAAATTTATCTGAACTGTAGTCTGCATTTTGAACACAATATTGTAATATAGGATATATACCAGAGTTCAACAAATCTGCTAGCCCGACACTTGTGGCTAGTGGTTTTTAAGTTTGGGCTAGTGACTTTTCAAAATATTTGTCATACTCTGATATACTAAACAAAAATTTAAGTTTAGTTTGCTGTTAATTTCTGTTGCAAAATGTATGGATAGGACTCCTGTTGAATTTTTCAAGGAATTCACCTGTATTAATTTTAGACAAAAACCATGTTAAAGGAGTACATGTAGGTCTACAAGTTTATAACATTTACGAACATATTTTTACTAAATTTATTTTATAAAGACACAGAAAATATTACACACAATTGAGAAAAATGTAATGAATGAATGAATGTTCAACGACACCCCAGCACGAAAAATACATCGGTTATTGGGTGTCAAACTATGGTAAAATGACAAATGTAAGGTTTGTTTCCTACTTTATATATAAAGTGTTCAAGATTAAACATTTTGGGCAGTATCTAACATATCAAAATCTGGTATCTAAATTGAGAATTTGGTATCACACTTAAATGAACTTCATAAATAACATAACAAAATTGGACAACACTGTTCTCATTCCCAGTCTATTGCAGCACCGCAATCGTGGCATTTGTAAAATTTGCAATCAAATGAAATCTATTTTTTTAATAACACTAACATAAATTAATATTTAGCAGTAATTTATAAGTGATTCTGACATTATTAATGATAAACATACCTGTATAAATTTTCTACAAATGTGGAATCAATATCTCAAATAAAATTTGAAAGGAGGAAACATCCAACAAAAACATAGTGACTTAGTGGTTCCAAGTCTATTGCTATGCTGCTATTGCTCCAGTGTAGACTGGGTATGAGTTTGGGGAATATATTGTTATGACATAGTATTAGACTGGGTACAGGCTCAAAACTACAGTTACTTAACTTCACCAGTAAATGACCACTTTCTTTGTTTAGCGGAGAAAAAAAATGATGCAGGATTATAAAAATAAAAAAAAACCCATAAACATTATATGGTATTCCGATGGGATACTGGGTTCTTGAAGTTTGGTATCCAAAATTAAATTCTGGTATTCCCAGTATATCTCAAACACTGATAAACAAAGATAAATATGTTGCGTGTGCCCCCTCCGGATAATGTTACAGAAATGTCATTGTCACCATTTTTGTTCATAATATTATATTAAAATCTAATTATCATCAATATATACCATTTAAAAATTAATCTACTTAACAGTTTAATTTTATTCATACATTATTTACATTAAAGCTGAACAGACAAAACCCAATTTTAAAGAAATAGAAGCCATGTTGTTTACACCGGTTTTGAATGATTTGCTAACACAAATAATACAAATGGTCACAAGCTAACTACATCAAATTGATTTCCATTGCTGATAATGTTAACATTTAGTACTGAAACTGATCTAAACAATGTATCAAACTTCTCGGGCAGTACATATAAAAAGGGTGGTGCCTTATGTTTTATTTATCTGCAAAAAAATAATATGGCACCTGGCATTTCAGAGAATTAAATGTGTTTATTAGCAACTCCCAGTTGGGCAGACACTAACAGTTTGCATTTTACAATGATACATGAAATACAATATATTAATTTATGTGGAATAGTTAATAATATTTGCACCTGTAAATAAACATAGTACAAATTGCATGATACATGTAATTATTATTAATAGTGATCATAAAGTTCATTGGACATGTTTGTTGAGTATTTTTGTTTTACTTTCTAGTATTTTTGGTACACATTTATGGTACATGTATACAAAAGTAGATCTAGCAAATTTTTAACCATGGCTTGTGGATTTACAAAATGTCTGATCCCATGGATAGTGGATTAAAACAAATATTCTAGAAGCTCTGACAAAAGGAATATGTACCAGTATTATTAACATCAAGGTATTGTGATATATTGTTACCAATCTGTCATGTAACATGTTTTAAAGGATCACAACCCTTGTCACCATGGAAATTAAAATATTTTGAAACTAATAACCCTTAAAATGGTAATTATTGACAGGGTTTATTACTGTAAATAAATCTGTATTAGTATTGGTTAAGTAGACTGTCCCATCTAAAATCACAGAAATTACGTATCACATTTGACAAGAGCTGTTCTAAGGAAAAGGATATATGGGCTATTTGCACAAAAAGGGGCAAATAATAGTAAAGACATTGCAGCTCCAATATTTTTCACATAACAACATATAATGTAAATAAACAGAGATGCACATAAAAAGCATTATCACTTGATGCATTGGGTATAATATTTAGCCATGTAGATGCATTAGAAAAACTTGGATCTAGGCCTAATATGTACTATTCAAACCTACTACAAATGCAATCCAGCTTGCTGAGAAAAATCCAAACTTAATTCTTTGGTGACATTACAGAGAAATGATATGGCATTTTGTAAATTCTTTTTTAAGTCATCAATACGTTTTGGCCTCAAATGTGTGCTTGATTCTTAGTTTTTGTTCATTAAAAAAAATTGCTAAAGAGAATGAAGACCTACATATAATGAAAATGAAATTGTATTTGCAACTCATAAAAATAGCATGAGCAGTAACCAAAGAGCACATCTCCAAGCAAATATCCGAGCTCAAGATTCCATGCTACTACCAGTGATTCTAAACCTATGCAGACTTGGTTGGGTCAAGGGGTGTTGGCATATTTGAGTTTGTGCTGTTGGAGATGCAATATGCACCAGAACCTAAGGTAGAATTGATTATATGTAACTTTTGTGTCATTAATTGTTTAGTTGATTGTATCTGTAATTTAGTGTATGCGACACAATTTTCAATGTAGAGCACTGCTAGTGTCAAGCTGATGAAACTGCTGCAATTTGTATAGTATTACTAATACCATATTTGACTGGAAAAAAGCCCAGGGGGCCAAGACAACTCATTATGACCTTAGCATAGGGTGGGCTTATTCCCAGA
>JAECMU010132351.1:0-11558 GCA_016106625.1 Dracogyra subfuscus
GGACGAAATTATCCGGTCCCATTGTGTTCTTTTAGTGCTAATTTTACCTCATACATACATACAAACATACACAAACACACACAGTTGTTCTGGCATCCTTTTTAAAACAAATCTGAACTAACAGTTTTATTTGCCATAGCATAGCATATGTTTATTACAAAAATATATAGAAGGTGCGTTATATTAGTTACTAAAAACAAAATGTTGCGCGGGGAGAGGAAAACTCTTATCAAAGGGACATTCCTGAGTTTCCTGCACTTTTTAAGATGTTGTCGACTAACAGAGACTTTTTAACGATCATAATATCAAATATATTTTTATGTTAAAATATTAGTTTCTGTTAATTAAACGTGTTTCTGAGCGTTTTACAATTTGTAATAGGTTAATTTTCATCTTATTTCCTAAAATATGATTGTTTCGTACGTACGAAATTATTTGGAGACAAAATACTGTTTGGGCTTCTTACAAATATTAAGACGACCGGAAACACATTGAATATACAGGCACTGATATTCTAAACAAGAGCATGTGTATAATATGCAAGTTTAATCGTAGAAATACTTTATTAGTCAGAAACATCTTACAATGCAGCAAACTCAGGAATGTCCCTTTAACGTGTCTATACCCACTAAAGGTTCAGGCACGTCGATCCTGGGCACCAGTTCTGATTTGCGCCAGATCTCCTGTCCGAGACAGAATTAAAAAACAAAAACGTTTATATAAATCGAACTGATATAGTACCTAACGGCGGCTATTGTTGTCTTTGACATGTGTATCTTACTAATGACATTTTTATGTACTTACACATATTGGTTGTTTTGCTGTTATCCATTGGTAACATTTTGTCACAGCCAGTGCACCACAACTGGTATATCAAAGACCGTGGTATGTGCTATTCTGTATGTGGGATGGTGCATATAAAAGATCCCTTGCTGGTAATCGGAAAGAGTAGCCCATGAAGTGGCGACAGGGGGTTTCCTCTCTCAATATCTGTGTGGTCCTTAACCATATGTCTGACGCCATATAACCTTAATTAAAATGTGCTGAGTGCGTCGTTAACTAAAACATTTCTTTCTTTCTTTCCATTGGTAACTAAACGTTCATCTCAATATTTAAAGTAATTTTGCAATGGAAACATATTAAGACAATAAGCATGGGCATACAGTAGCAGAGTGAGACAGTTTAATTGAGAACTGTCAATTAGTGTGCCGTTGTTACAAACTGTTTCAGCCAATTTGTCTAACATTTTCAGCATACCAACTGAGGTTATCGCGAAGGAAGAGGATACTGAAAACATTGTTTACACAGTCGTTACAATGTTGGCTGCGCTGAACACTCGGCTGAGCTAATGTGAGAATTTATACAGACAAGAAGAATGGTGATGCGAGTCCATGCGTACATAATTATATATATTTAGTTTCCATGTTAATAACATAGGAACAGCATATAACTAGCAGTACAGGTTGTATACCACCAAATCAAATCCCATAGACGACAATAGTAACATATGTGGCTAAAAGGCCTACCTGCAGCGTATCAATGGACATATATACCACGGATATAAATACTACCACCCCTCACCCTTAAAATGAATTAGAAAAACATTGGGGATTACGCTGCTCATTTCAGAGATAATGGGTATCATCTGTGGCTACACTAGTTCCGCAAAAAATATTAGTACCTTTTGTACAGGTACCCCATACATTTTAAAACTATTTTTTAAATCAAACACACACACACACACACACACACACACACACACACACACACACACACACACACACACACACATCACCATTGACAGACGTGTGATATTAACTGTTCTATTGAACATTGGGTGCACCTCGAACTTTGACCTAACCGGAAGTAGAGCATTCAAAACGTTTGATGTTAAACATTTGGATTCTAAATCTACTAAATACGATGCACCAGTGACGAAAATGATGGCTGGTATTATTCCATACTGTGAACTTGTGCATACTTGTTTTCGACCGTCCTCGGTGGCGTAGTGGTTAGGTCATCGGTCTACAGGCTGGTAGGTACTAGGTTCGGATTCCAGTCGAGGCATGGGATTTTTAATCCAGATACCGACTCCAAACCCTGAGTGAGTGCTCCGCAAGGCTCAATGGGTAGGTGTAAACTACTTGCACCAACCAGTGATCCATAACTGGTTCAACAAAGGCCATGGTTTGTGCTATCCTGCCTGTGGGAAGTGCAAATAAAAGATCCCTTGCTGCCAATCGGAAAGAGTAGCCCATGAAGTGGCGACAGCGGGATTTCCTCTCTAAATCTGTGTGGTCCTTGGTCTGACGCCATAAATAAAATGTGTTGAGTGCGTCGTTAAATAAAACATTTCTTTCTTTCTTTTTACTTGTTTTCGTCTCTTTGGTGAAACTCTTAAACCTTTGTTCATCGTTTTATTTTAAGCGATGGACTTAATAGATGTGGCGGAAGTACTCATGACGGATGCCACCTGTGGGGCAGGATGTGCTTAACAATCGCGAACACCAAATAACATCACTGATTCGTGAGTGCATCACAGCTATATGTATTCCAGTTAGCTTTGTCCTACTATTTATTTAATAAATCAATCTGGGAGTGGCAGTCCTCTTGCGCGATGGAACAACGTCTGTGCCAGAATAATATGTTTTCTTTTTTTTAATATGCAAAGAATGAACATACCAAAAGCTGGAGTAGAAGAAATATACTGCTCAACTTAAAGGGAAAATTGGCTAATTAGAAAGTTGAAGTAATCCCCTTTAATTTTTCATACACCTAAGTTTGGAGACCAGTGTTGTTTTCAATACACATATCAGGGTATGAAACTGAGTTAATACCTTCATGTGTTTATTTAATTTCTAACCATTGTGGGTAAATTGATGGAAGGCAATCTGCAATCCAGCCACTATTGAATGATATAATGATATAGCATTAAGCAAAGTTAAACGTTTTAGTCAGATTAATTTTTTTTAAATTAACCAGATTACTCTTAAATTCTTATTAATATGCCTAGAGAAGCACATCGGCTAGTAGTGTTAGTATAAGAGGTAAACATTCTTCACATTTTACGAAAACAATATATCAGGACACGGGTTAATACGTATGCACCTTCTTGTGCAAATCTAAGCTTGATTTCATATACATATACTTCAGGTATTATTGTACTAGC
The DNA here is from genome assembly GCA_016106625.1 of Dracogyra subfuscus. NCBI lineage: Eukaryota > Metazoa > Mollusca > Gastropoda > Neomphalida > Peltospiridae > Dracogyra > Dracogyra subfuscus. Next base: position 3,170 of record JAECMU010132351.1, read on the forward strand.
CCAGCTTCTCTGGCCCAAAGATTGAGTGAATCGTTCACTTTTCAGAAAAAAACATGAAACGTTTTACAGGTGGGATCAGTTTTAAAATGGATCACCAAAAATACCTCCCTCTGGTGGCCACCATTTTAAATTTTAGTGATGCGATTTGGACGATGTGTTCTGACTGAGTAATACACCATACATGATGCGCTAAACCATAAAAGGTTTGGAAAGTGTTCAATCATAGCTATTCATCCAACGGTTCATGTGACGAACAGACAGAAACTGCCATCCCTTGTTGCTTGTATTAGTGAATAATAGTCTCCGTCTAACCAGTAAAGATCAGATTCTAGGGCAGCAGGATCTCTTAACTGCAATAGCATCAGAGTACATATGTATAAAACTTAAAAGTCCAGACTCCATCTTTAATGACGTAACACACATGCAATTTGTATGGCATTGTCATGACATTACTGTCTCAAACTGTATTAGAATCTTGAGTCTAGACTCTAACACACTTTAAGCATCAGATCTGGCCTCCTGGTAAACCGAGATAACCTATCATATTATGGCAGAGTGCTTCCTATTCCGTATATATTTGCCTTACAATTAATGGAGATAAGGAAAGATGGAATATAGTATCTGTCTTTACCAAATTGGACAGTTTATTTTATATGATTAAAGTTTGTTAACTTGTTGATGGTGAATTCACTTCAAACAAAACCAGACATCTATGTTCTGCAAACGAACTGGATACAAATATGGCCAAACATATCCTACATGTCATATGCACCAGTAGTTTTATAGGTCACTCAGTTATGGCTATAGACTTTAGAACAACTTTTCTGACAGTTGACACTTGATCTTTTTAAATAATATATGACTTATAGTTCGTGATATTCAATCACACTGTTTACATATTATGGTGGCCAAATTTAAATTCAATATGACGAACATATGACCTTCTTTTCATAATTTAATGTTTTGCTTTTACCATAGTGTAACACGCAATAGCCAATGCATTTTTCGTGCTTGGGTATCGTTAATCATTCATTCATTCATTCATTCTTTTCACAAGAACCAATAGTTATACAGGTCCCTACAATATGCCTCAGATTTCGCGATTTTCACTGAACATGTTTACATATGGCGGTCATCTTTAAATCCAATATGGCGGACATATTTGTATAATAATACTTAAAATAGGGGTGTATGCTTTAGAACCATGATGTTATCGGTCTTAAAATTTATGATTGCAGTTGTAAATTCAGCATGGAGGCTACTAGGGGTGATATATTGTTTGTTTCCCTTTTTAAAATTGACCTCACCACGCCAAAGAGCACATGAGCCACGTTTCGTGCTTTCCTGAAAAGGTGAACAATTATTCGGCTTAGCCGCTGGTTCTAAAATCAGAATTCGAAGTACATCAAATCAACAAGTAGTAAACAAAACTACAACTGTGATTAATGGGTATATGTGATATTATATGTGATATATACTATCCATTTATTGGCTTTTATTGCCCCTAACGATTAGTACACAGTAACGGTTGCAATTGACATTTGTTGATACCTGGGAACCTGGGATGGCAATAAAAACTGTAAAGGGCATTTTGTGCTGATCAGATAGATTTCCACTGTAAACAGTTGAATCCCGTTGGCTTATAATATATATGTATACAAATACTGCCCTAGCCTCATACCTTGCTTTCATGACTTTTATTAAGACATGTTAGAGTCTATACACTTGTGTTTGGTATAATAACTCCTTCTGGTATGACCGGCCTCGGTGGCGTCGTGGTTGGGCCATCGGTCTACAGGCTGGTAGGTAATGAGTTGGGATCCCAGGATGTTTAATCCAGATACCGACTCCAAACCCCAAGTGTGTGCTCCGCAAGGCTCGATGGGTAGTTGTAAACCACTTGCACCGACCAGTGATCCATAACGTGTTCAGCAAAGGCCATGATTTGTACTATCCTGCCTGTGGGAAGCGCAAATAAAAGATCCCTTGTTTGCTAATCGGAAAGAGTAGCCCATGAAGTGGCGACAGCGGGTTTCCTATCAAAATATGTGTGGTCCTTAGCCATATGTCTGACACTATATAACCGTAAATAAAATGTGTTGAGTGCGTTGTTAAATAAAACATTTCCTCTCTATTTTCCCTTCAGGTATAGTAGTTATTCGTGCTAGATTTCTGCCTGCTTCTTTGTTACGCCGAGTTGAAGGCACGGCGATACAAAAGTAATGCGCTGTTATTAGGTTGAAAACGAACAACTACCAATCAATAACCTGCCCTGGGAAGAACTCGGCGCATTGCTCATGTCACGGGCAGCAACCCGCGGGGTATACACAGTGTAGCAGTTTATTAGTCATTTTGTGCAAATTACAAAGGTATTATCAAACATTAATGGAACGAATGCTTGTCGGAAAGTTGCATTACACACGAAACCAACATCACCAGTGGCGATGCGGTATAGACAATTGATGAGAAATGATAATGAAGTGTAGATTTGAGTAAAGTTGGTATGGCTCGTTTGTGTTACTGTATGGAGTGGTCAGCAGCTTGATTGCAGAGAGTTTACGCCTAACGTGCGGTGGATCGCAGCAGGATCGAGTCCCCGCAGTGGACATGTGGGTCTTAAGTATGCAACCAGTGTCCCACAACTAGTATAAGAAATATGGTCTGCATTCTTTTGTTTGTTTGTTTAACGACGCACTCAACACATTATAATTACGGTTATATCGGCGTCGGACATATGTCGAGAAAAACCCCAGTGGTTAGCTGACGGGGATCGATCCTAGGCCGACAGCGCATCAGGCGGGCACTGTACCACTGGGCTATGCTGCCCGCTGTATTAAAGAGACTGTCCAGAGATTGATGTTATTATAACATGTTCTTAACCAGTGGAACCTTTTTAGCAACACAATCGTGCTATCCTGTCTGTGGGAGGGTGCATATAAAAGTGCCCTTGCTGCTAATGGAACATTGTAACGGGTTTCCTCCCTAAGACTATATGTTAAAATTACCAAATATTTGGCAACCAATAGCCGAGGATTAAATGTGCTCTAGTGGTGTGGTTAAACAAAATAAACTCTGTTTCTTTGGTTGAATATCACATGTTCATTGTCGTTCCTTATTTACATTTATTTAGAGTTCTACAAGAACATCAGATGTTGCAACTAGTATACAATACATTGAAATAACTGTAAACATAACTTAGAACTATTAAAGAGACATTCCTGAGTTTGCTGCATTGTGAGATGTTTTCGACTAATAACATATTTTACAATTAAACTTACATATTAAATATAATTTCGTGTTTAAAATATCAATGGCCGTAAATTCAATGTGTTTCTGGTTGCCTTAATATTTCTAAGAAGCCCAAACTGGATTTTGTCTACAAATTATTTCGTACGTACGAAAAAAATAATATTGTAGGAAATAAAATGAAATTTAACCTAGTACATATATAAGAATGATCAGAAACACGTTTAATATACAGTCGCTAATATGTTATGTAGAAAAATATATTTGATATGTAATTACAATCGTTAAAACATCTTAAAAACTGCAGCAAACTAGGGAATGTCTCTTTACCTGTTAATTTATTTTAGTCAAAAATGAAGGAGGAGGTCATTAGTTACTGAAAAACAGAGGTGTTATTATCATGGCAAGTGTCTATTTGTGTAACAGAACAGTTGTTAATCCACTGTTGGGCTACAAAATTCAGATGTTTAGAATTATGATATAACGTTGATGAAATGTTACACACATCTTCCTGTCAGATCATTTTCTGGGCATCCAAAATAGCGGACATTTGTTTATGTTTTAATTACCTACTTAACTTGAAGTAACCTGTCCATCTGACGAGACAGACAATTTATCCAAAAATGAAATATTTTAACGAAACCTGTTTAACTAGCATACATGCTTTATACATAGAGAATCATTAGTTATTGGCCTCGGATAACTATTATATATATATATATCCTGTGAAGATAAAAAGGAAAAATTCACAAATCTCTACTGAGCGCAATTTCTCATTCGGCCTGAACACCATAATGAATGATTTAATGAATGAATGAATGAATGAATGAATGTTTAAAGACACCCCAGCACAAAAAATACATCGGCTATTGGGTGTCGAAGTATGGTAAAGGCAAAAGTTAATGATGATCAACGTCAGTATAAAGATTCAACAGTTAAATACTGTGCAAAGAACTGTGTAAAAATATAAATATCACAGATAGATTCAATTAAAATCTAGAATAAAAGATACTTACATTCGACCAAAATGTGGCATATCGTCTCAAAGTACACTGAAGAAGTACATACTCAGGTGGATGATCTTTCTTTAAAGGGACATTCCTGAGTTTTCTGCAATTTTAAAGATATTATCGACTAACCGAGAATTTTTAACAATTGTAATTACATATCAAATACATTTTTCTTCTTAAAATATTAGTGTGTGTATATTAAACGTGTTTCTTATCGTTATTATTTATGTAATAGGATAAATTTCATTTTATTTCCTAAAATAGAATATTTTCGTACGTACGTACTTATTTGGAGACAAAATCCAGTTTGGGCTTCTTATAAATATTAAGATGACCAGAAGCACATTGAATATACAGACACTGATATTCCAAACAAGAAACCATATTTAATATGTAAGTTTAATCGTAGAAATAGTTTATTAGTCAGAAACATCTTGCAATGCAGCAAACGCTAGAATGTCCCTTCAAGATAAATTAATGTGTCAAGTAAGTATGACCGATGCGAATACGACACAAGACTATTTCATCCTTCCTGCACTGCCTATAAGAGGACTGCCACTCTTCCAAGACCGGCTTGATAGCATGAAGCTTGTATGCAACTGCAGTATCCCAATCATATTGCCAAGTCGAAAAGATAAATTGGTTGAACAGGATATCTGACGTTATTAACTGGTTATTATCTTTATTCTGCAGACCATACAAATTAAGGGGAAAACTATTATTTCAGCCACATTGTACAATGACCTAGAGGTGAAATGAGCGGTTTTGTAATGCAAGCTATGCGTGTGAATGACGTCGAAGTTCATATCCTGCTAGTACCAGGATATGACTCTGCTTTATCCGTCATCATATTCTGTCAATAGAAAAGGTGGTCGCAGGATAAATGTATATTATTTCAATGTGAGGTGTTTTAAAAAAATATACTTTATTATCTTCAATGTTTAGAGATCGACAGGAAATGTTTGGTAATGTTAATCATCGTAAAATATGTATTATTGCGCCGAACCATATCACCATACATGCATAATATAATGCACATTTTCCGGGATGGATCCAGGATTGTAAAGGGGGTGGACGTTTTAGAACATTCATTGTACATATTTATCTGTTAAACAATAGTTTCCCAGCGTTTTTGAAATGGGAATGCACTTCCCTAGTAGCCTCCTCCTCTATCCGCGGTTGATTATTATATTTATTATAAATATAATGTCTAATTAGATTGATTAAATTAATATAACAAACGTATAAACCAAAACATACTGTATTTATGTTTACATAATTAAATATTAAATAATGAATAGCTAATAAAAGAATATTATCCAAAAATAAGGTTTATATTAAACACAAATTACTGCCCATTTTGTTTAGGTCTTCTGTAAATCTTTTCTAAAACAATTTCCCCTTATGAGAACATTTTCATTTTGGGGATAAGGCCAACTTGGAAATTTTCGATTAAAAAAAAAAGAGTTCTTTTAATGGTATTCCGTCAGTAAAGCAAACAATCGCTATCATTCTCGTCATATTTAGAAAGTGTCCGCGGTCCTAAATGAAATATGATTTGGGCTCCACAAACAGCATAAAAAGGTAGTATTTTCTATTTATTTAACGACGCCACTAGAGCACATTGATTTTGTATCGTATCATCGGCTATTGGATGTCAAACATATGGTCATTCTGACAATGTTTGTTATAGGAAACCCGCTGTCACCACATAGGCTACTCTTTTACACCAAGCAGCAATGGATCTTATATTTGCACTTCCCACAAGCACGACAGCACAAAAAACATGGTCTTTGTTGAGCCAGTATGGATCATTGGTCGGTGCAAGTGGTTTACACCTACCCACTGAGCCTTGCAGAGCACTCACTCAAGGTTAGAAGTCGGTATCTAGATTAAAAATCCCATGCCTCGACTGGGATCCGAACCCAGTACCTACCAGCCTGTAGACCGATGGCCTAACCACGGCGCCACCAAGGCCGGTACATGACGACCAAATACACACTAAATATACAAGCATATTGTAAAAACTCAAATGCTTTATTGGGAGATAACCGGCTTCGGTGGCGCAGTGGTTAAGTGTTCAGTGGGTAGGTATAAGGCCACTACACCCTCTTCTCTCTCACTAACCACTAAATAAGTTGAAATGAAATTGGGAGAGAAGTCTATTATGATTCTACACATATTAAGGCGACTAGAAAGAGTTTATGCTCATATACGCTGATAGTTTAAGTCAGACGATGTATTTAACGTGCACTTGTGGTCACTATAAAGACTCCATTACTCGCAGACATGCCACCATGACAGACAACTCAGCACATTCGGATTCATACTTGTCAAATCTGTACTGCAATAGCATTAGAATGATTGATACGATTTGTGTTATATGCGCTTTAATGATTAAGCTATTTAAAACCGTTTGGGACCAACACCGGATACTGCTACTGGTGTAGCGACACGTATTGCTGCATATTGACATATACCACGACTGAACTGTGCACAGTAAATTATTTGTAACATATAAATTAAAGTTATGACAGACAAATAGAGAATTGTAGACCTGCTTTTAAAGACATTTAACAAATATTTCAAACAGTTAAAGGGACATTCCTGAGTTTGCTGCATTGTAAGATGTTTCCCACTAATAACATATTTCTACGATTAAACTTACATATTAAATATATATAGTTGTTTAGAATCTCAGTGTCTGTATATTTAATTTGTTTCTGGTCATCTTAATATTTGTAAGAAGTCCAAACTGGATTTAGTCTTCAAATAATTTCGTACGTATGAAAAAAAAAATGTTTTAATAAATACAATGAAATTTAACCCAGTACAAATATTAGAACGATCAGAAACATGTTTAATATACAGCCACTAATATTTTATGCAGAAAAATATATTTGATATTTAATTACAATCGTTAAAAAGTCGCTGTTTGTCGATAACATCATAAACACTGTAGAAAACTCGGGAATGTCTCTTTAATGAGTAACCGTTCGACAGTGTAAAAAACTAACTGGCGTAACAAGTGTCCATACACAGCCAGAATTCACTGTACACCGCCACGGTTTCAATATGATGAAAGAAATGCGTTATTATGCGAACTAATGTGTAGAAAAACTGATATGAATCTCTACGAACTGGAATAATGGTAAGTGACCCCCTAACGTTAGACATTAAGAAGACAATGATTTTAGATATTGATTTTCTCTTGCCGTTCAAGTATTGCAATGATTATGTCCGGTGTTTAAAGGGACATTCCTGAGTTTGCTCTATTGTAAGATAAAATATTTCTACGATTAAACTTACATATTAAATATATTTTCTTGTTTTGAATATCAGTGTCTGTATATTCAATTTGTTTCTGGTCGTCTTAATATTTGTAAGAAGCCAAAACTGGATTTTGTTTTCAAATAATTTCGTACGTACGAAAAAACAATATTTTTATAAATAAAAATAAATTTAACCTAGTACAACTATTAGAACTATCAGAAACACTTTTAATATACAGTCACTAATAATTTATGAAGAAAAATATGTTTGATATGTATTTACAATCGTTAAAAAGTCTCTGTTAGTCAATAACATCTTTAAAATTGCAGCAAACACAGGAACGGTCCTTTAAGCTGAATGTTTTAAATAGTTCATCGTACATATCGCCCTTGATGTAGCATACGTAGAAATATGTTATTTAAGTTGTTATGATTGGCCAAACTGTAAAACCTCATTCATTAAAAAACCCATTAAATCATAGCTTTACTAATAACATTAATAGCACTTTAAAAGAACACTGTGCAATTTTAGAAATCAAGACAAGTAAATCTCCACTATGTGAAACACGCGAGGCCATCATCTCGTGTAATTAATACACACATGATCATGTTTTACTATAAACTAGTGATTTACAATCGCAAAATAACGTCCTTAAATCTGTGACAGTATGCCTTTAACAGCAGTGATTTAAAGAAGCAAGTCTAACATAAGAAATGACCTTATGCAATCACCTCATGTAATACGTACACACATGATCATGTTTTACTATAAACAGTAGTGATTTACAAAAACAAGTCTGATTTTGCGGGACGTTGAACATGTGTATGTCATTGACTAAAAAGGAGAATAAACACACACAC
>JAECMU010132357.1:1380-12243 GCA_016106625.1 Dracogyra subfuscus
TAAGGGGTAAAACAATATCATATTCGGCATTCAAAAAGAAGAAAACTAATGACTTGGAAAATATTCTTTGTGAACAAATTAAAGAATTGGAGGAATCTGAAAACGACGATAACGCTGAATTATTAGCTGAAAAAAAACACCCCAGGAATTAATAGAATTAAGGAGACAAAAGCTGAAGAGTCATTATATAAGAGCAACGGCAAAATGGATTGATGAAGGTGAAAAACCAACAAAATAGTTTTGTAATATGGAAGCTCGAAACTACTATAGCAAATTAATATCAAAAATTGAATTAAATAATGGAACAATAGTAACTCACCAAAAACTAATTTTAGCAGAGAAAAAGTGTTTTTACCAAAAGCTCTATTCAGCACCGCTTGACAAATCTGATAATAATATATTTGAGAATTTATCTGACTAGGCCTATATATTTGAAAAATTAACAGATGAAGAAGCACATTCATTAGAAGGAAAATTTAGTTACTCTGAGGCTTTCAATTTTCTTTAAACATATGAAAAAACGATAAAAGTCCTGGCTCGGATGGTTTTACGGTCGAGTTTTTCAAATTCTTTTGGGAAGATTTAGGACATTTTATAGTTAAAGCAATAAATTACAGCTATGATGTAGGAATTAGGAATAATCACTTGTATTCCGAAACCAAATAAGCCAAAGCAGTTTTAAAAATATTGGAGACCTATATCTCTTTTAAATTGTATATATAAAATAGCTGCTGGTTACATAGCTAACAGAATTAAAATTGTCCTGGATAAAATAATAAATAATGATCAAACAGGTTTCATCAAAGGAAGATATATTGGAAAAAATATACGTTTAATATATTACATTATGCAATATACCGAAACACACTTTATACCTGGTCTTTTAATATTAGTAGACTTTGAAAAAACATTCGATTCAGTATCTTGGTCTTTATAGAAAATACATTAAATATATTTAACTTTGATTCATCAATTATTAGATGGGTAAAAACTTTGTACTAAATTTCCATGTCGAGTGTAATACAAAACTGTCATATGTCAGAAACATTTAAACTCGAAAGAGGATGCAGGCAGGGAGATTCACTCTCACCTTATAGTTTTTTTTACTTTGCGCCGAAATTCTTTCAATTCTTGTGAGAAATAACAATAACATTAAAGGTATTTCTATTGAGGGTGAAGAATATTTAATAGCTTAATACGCAGATGATACTGCGTTTATGTGTGACGGGACATCCCAGTGTCTGGAAAGTACCAAGGTTTTACTTGATTACTACTCAGATATTTGAGGTTTAAAAATAAATTACCCAAAGTCTAAAGCCATTTGGATAGGCAGCAAATAATATTTTAAAGAAGTATATCATCATACACGATGGAAACTAGAATGGGGTGGAAACCAATTTAACCTTCTTGGTATAAATTTCACAGTTAATTTAGATGAAATTATAAATTGTAATTATAACTCGAAAATTAAAGGTATGCAGAATGTAATGAAACTTTGGTCAGTTAGGAAATTGTCAGTACTCGGAAGGGTTACAGTCCTTAAAACCTTAATAATACCAAAAATCAAACATCTTTTAATAGCACTGCCAAATCCACCAAGACATATGATACAAGCTCTTAAACATATATTTTGTTAAATTTATTTGGCAAAATAAACCAGAAAAAATCAAGCGAGATGTGTTAGTACAAAATTATATATATGGCGGTTTAAAAATGTCTGATATAGTACACCTTGTTACATCTTTAAAAGCAACGTGGATACAAAGAATGTTCCAAAAAAGTACAAAATGGGTTACATTATTTCAGTCCACCACAAACGTACGAACTAAAGGCCTTGTTATATACGGAGATTACTTTCTTGTAATTAAAAAGGAAAGAGTAAGAAATATGCTTTGGAAAGATGTTTTGTGTAGTTGGGCACTAGTTCAAAAATATCAAAAGTTACAAACCACTAAAGATATCCAAGGATTGAATATTTGGTATAATACCAACATATTATTAAATGATAAACCATTTATGTATAAGAACTATATTAACAAAGGGGTCATTTTTATTAGCGACATACTGGACGAGGAAGGAGACTTTCTTACATTTGAATCTTTTACCCAAAGATATAAAATGAATACTCATTTTTTGCATTATGCATCGCTAAGAAATGCTGTAAAAGCCTTTTTTACAAACACAAGATAGCTTAACTGTAACAGAGTTTAGCAAAATTAAAATACCAAGTTTTTCTTTTAAACTGATTTTTCTGTTGAACAAGAATACAACAAGTAAGGTTATGTACAATATTTTGAATAATAAAATCACCACTCCAAAGTCACAAACAAAGTATGCAAGCAAGGGTTTAATATTTGACCATCTTACATGGACAACATATTATGTTTTACCTTTTACATGTTTAAAAGACACAATATTAATATGGTTTCAATATCGACTGCTACACATAATTCTTGCCACAAATACATTTCTATATATGATAAACTATTCTGAATCAAATAAATGCTCATTCTGCAATAAACTATCTGAAACTTTACAACACTTGCTTTACGATTGTGACAAGGTATGAGAGCTAGCTTAAACACAATACATATCGACACAGACATATACAATTTTTTTAATTAACAAATTATATTCTTTTAAAAACATTCTGCCTTTTACTCCCATCCAAAAGTTTATTTCCTAGCGTTACATAACTGTCCAAACACTCGTCTAGTTCCTTTATCTTTTGCTTCTCGTTTCGTTTCTTCTGTTTTTTTCCCTTTTCTACCTCTTTTCTACTGTCTTCTTTCCTTCCAAACTTTTATTCTATTTTTGTCTGTCAGTCCTCAGACCAAATGTTGTTTAGAAATAACGTATGGGCGTGTCAACTTAATGTTTGAGTTTAGAAAAAACCCAAACAATTATGCCTAAATCTCATATTTATGAAAGATAATGCTATACAAAAAGTAAATATTTTTGGTACAATATATATGTATGTATGTATTTATATATAAAGCTAAACCTCTATTCTATGTACATGAATGTTAGTGTATATGTGTATTATTGTAAATGTTGGTTTAAGAGTGTATAATATGTGTATGTATTATGTATTATTGTAACCATGTGTATATAATATAAGTATGTATATTAGTTCATTGTAAGGCAATGATGCAAGGCGCCCCACCCTTGTCATTGTTAAATTGATCTGGGGGTAATAAAATGTAATCAACAAAAAAAAAGAAACAAAAAGAAACAAAAAGAAGACATCAACAAAGTAGGTTTTATATTTCCTGTCCCGATATTTATATTTTATCTGCCAAAACCTGCTATTTTATTCTTAAGCATAGAAAATCCCTTTTATACACTATGAAATGATTCGTGTATATATATTATCGTTTTATCTGTGCTACAACTGTTTTAGCTGTATATTAATTTAGTTTTTTGTCTTCTTTAGATGTTTTATTCAATAGTCTCTCTAACTCAGTATAGAGTGGCTCATTACAATTTTATTACTTTTATTGATTGTATGCATATGTTGTATTTTATTTTGTTGTAATGAGGTGAGACTTTAATAAAATATCTCTCTGTCTGTCAGTCTCTCTGTCTATATATTTTGTATAAACTGCAATTAGCCTACATTTGCTATTCGGAAAGAAAGAAAAATGTTTTTGTTTTTTTAACGACGCACTCAACACATTTTATTTACGGTTATATGTTGTCAGATATATGGTTAAGGACCACACATATTTCATGGGTTACTCTTTCCGATTGGTTATTTGTGCTTTCCACAGACAGGATAGCACAAACCATGGCTCATGTTGAACCAGTTATGGAACACTGGTCGATGCAAGTGGTTTACACATACCCATTGAGCCTTGCGAAGCACTTACTCAGGGTTTGGATTCGGTATCTGAATAAAAATACCATGCCTCGACTGGGATCCGAACCCAGTACCTACCAGCCTGTAGACCGATGGCCTAACCACTACGCCACCGAGGCTGGTTTGCTATTCGGCGCCGCACCGGTCATGGGTGTAGTACGAGTGCCTAACCTATTGTTCTTACCAATTAGGATGAAAGGAAGGAGATGGTCTACTTAACGACGCGATCAACACATTTTATTTACAGATATATGGCGTCGGACATATGGTTAAAGACCACACAGATATTGGGGGAGGAAAGCCACAGTCGCCACTTCATGGACTACTCTTTTCGATTAGCAGCAAGGGATATTTTTTATGCACCATCTCACAGACAGGATAGCACATACCGTGGCCTTTGATGTACATGTACCACTAGCTGGAGCGATAAATAGCCCAATGGGCCCACTGATGGGGATCGATCCCAAACCGATCTCGCATCGAGCGAGCGCTTTACCACTGGGCTACATCTCGCCCCCTATTGGCAATTAGATTAGCACCTTTTATTGTTGTTATTGTTATTATTATTATCATTACTACCACTACTACTACTACATAGGTCATTTCATAGTTCGCTCATTAAATTACAGTTACGTTATTGAAGAGATGTCCAATACACAGAAATTAGGGGTAATAACATGCATTCCAAAACCAAATAAACCAAAAACAATATCTTAAAAAATGGAGACCATTGACTAAACTGCGTTTACAAATTGGCCTCTGGTTGTATAGCTAACAGAATAAAGCAGGTTTTCGAAAATATAATACATAAAGACCAGACTGGTTTTATTAAGGGTAGATATATTGGATAAAATATTAGATTAATATTCGACATTATGCATGATACAGAAGTACAAAATAACCCCGGATTATTATTACTGGTTGATTTTGAAAGAAAAAAAAAAAACACTTTTGATTCTGTGTCACGGTCGTTTATTGATAAAGCATTGGAATAATTAATTTTAAAACATCGATTAAGAATTGGATCAAAACATTTTACAACAATTCAAAGTAAAATGTGTTGCAGAATGGATTTTTGTCCGAATCTTTCCAACTTGAAAGAGACTGTAGACAAGGTGATCCCTTGTCGCCATACATATTGATTATCTGTGCAGAAATTCTTGCAATATTATTCGAAACACTAAGAATATAAAAGGAATTACTATAGAAGGGGAATACTATTTGATATTGGGATATCTGCAGATGATACAAGTTTCATTCTCGATGGATCTCCCGAGTCCCTAGACAGCACAATGTCTACACTACGTTATTATGCAAATATTTCTGGTCTCAAATTAAATTATGCTAAGACAAACGTAATATGGATAGGAAGCAAAAAATATTCAAAAGACGTTTTTCATCACACAGAATTCAATTTATTAGGTATAAACTTCTCAGTTAACTTAGAACAGATTGTTGATCTAAATTATACAAATAAATTACAGGATATTAACAAATACATTAACATGTGGTCGATTAGAAAATTAACAGCCCTGGGAAGAATTACAGCTCTGAAAACTATGATTATTCCAAAATTAATCATTTTTTTTATTTCCTTACCTAACCCAAATGAAATAATAAAAATACAAAATACAAGTAATCCTTTTTGGAAAGATGTTCTTGAAAGCTGGAGAAAAATTCAATGTGAAGAAATCATTGAAATTATAGACTACATAGTTGGTGTCAATATTTGGTACAATAGTAAAATATATGCCGAAAAGGGAATTATTTTTATAAATGATTTAATTGGTGTACATGGTGGCTTTCTAACTGTTGACGAATTTATGGTGTGAAGTATAATATAATAACGATTTTTTTTTTTTACATAATATGTCTTTAAAGCAGTAAAATGTTTCATTCAAAAATATGGAAAACTAAATTGTCAAACTCTGAATTTTTTTTTTGGACCTAATTATAAACCAGTTTATACTCAAAAGTTCAAGCATATTTTGAAAGAGAAACAAGGTTGTATGGAACAATATAAACTGCTATGCAAAACATCACTAATACCAAAATCACAATTAAAATATCAGGAAAAAAAGGTTTTAACTATTCTTTAAGGGAATGGAAAATATATTATAGCATACACTTTAAATGTACTAGAGATACAACTATTCGGCGGTTTCAGTACAGAATATTGCATCGAATACTAGCAAGTAACCATTTTTTATATACTATTCACTATATAGATACCAATAAATGTACTTGCTGTAATCTCCTGCCAGAGACAATGGAACACTTATTCTATGATTGTCATTTGGTAAAAAGAAAACCAATGGAAATTTATTGTAAATTGGATAACAAATACTATGGGTGAACAAAAAACAAAAATTGAACTTAAGATCATTACAACAGACAATTAAAAACAAATTAGAAATTCAAAGGTGTATTATGCTTAAACACTGTGAATACGAATATTTTGAAACAAATTGGAAGAAATGCAGTAGAAGTGTTTAACATGTAAATAGTCTGTATATACAGTGTGCGTATATATGAAATATAATTGCAATATGTGTACGTCAGTGAGCTCAGGGCACCTCAACCTTGACACTGTCAAATATTTCTGGGAACAATAAAATTAAAAAGAAGAAAAAATAAGAAAACAAAAATATATAAAAACTTTAATACAATATTTTTTTAATTCATTTGACAAAATAAGCCTGACAAATTGAAACGAGATTTGATTACTCAGGACTACCAAGATGGAGGGATTAAAATTATAAACATAAAACATTTCATAATATCTCTAAAATCAATATGGATAAGAAAAGTTATTACAAACGATACAAAATGGAGTACAATATTCCAAGTCTCAACGGGTATGTCTTTTAAGGAACTTATAATATATGGTAATAATTTTGTTAAACGTAAAAAACTGATAATTTCAAATATGTTTTGGAAAGATGTTTTACTTAGCTATAACGAAATTCAAGTAAAACAAATCCCCCAATGCAATGAGGACATATTAGGAGTTAATATATAGTTCAACAGCAAGATACTCATCGATCAAAAACCTTTTGTATACAATTAGTATGTAGAAAAGGGAATATATTTTATAAATGATCTATGTGATGAACAAGGGAATTTCATATCATATAAAACATTTCTGAAATTCTATAAAGTAAAAAACAATTTCCTAGAATACGCTTCAATAATAAAGTCAATTAAATGCTACATATACAATTTATACTATTTAAAAAGTGACAGTTTACAATAAAGAATAGCCCGATTTTTCCATTAAAATTAAAACTTCTTCTAAAAACACAAAAGGCTGCCATGACTTATACAGGCTAATAAATAACACACCTATAACGCCAAAATTTTAAATAAGATATGAAAATTAAGGGTTTATTGTAGAACCGCAAGAATGGAAAAAATATAATGTTTTACCAATTTAAATGTCTAAAAGATCCAACACTAGTGTGGTTCCAATATATATTAATACAACGAATTCTAGCAACCAATACTCTTCTATACAAAATACATTATATGCAATCAAATCCATGCAATTTTTGTAATTTAGTACCTGAAACATTACAACATCTTTTTTTATGACTGTAAAATAGTATATGAATTATGGCAAGAAGTAGAAAAATTGATTTTGGTAGAAACTGGTGTAAATTTTCAGTTAAAAAAGAAAATAATAATATTTGGTATGATAGACAGTGAAAACAAAAGCAGATTTGTAAACTGGCTTACAATTAACATAAAATATTACATATGGAGAATGAAAACCAAAAACCAGAATTTAAATATATTAGCAATTAAAAATACTGTACAACAACAATTTGCAATAGAAAAATATTTATTTTCAAAAACTGTGACTATAAAGAATTCACCGAAAATTGGACACCATGGCTGAATCGTTTTAGATAGAAAATAATGGAAAACAAATCTTATATCATGATTTTTATTTTTATTATTTTTTATTTTTTTTAACGACGCACTCAACACATTATAAATACGGTTATATCGGCGTCGGACATATGGTTATGTCAAGAAAAACCCCAGTGGTTAGCTGACGGGGATCGATCCTAGACCGACCGCGCATCAGGCGGGCACTGTACCACAGGGCTATGCTGCCCGCTATATATCATGAAAAAGTGGATGATTTTATTTATGCTCATACTGCAGAGTGGAATAATACAAACTCGTCCTTCCCCTTCTTCTCTTCTTCTTTTCTTCACTTCCTTTCTCCATTCTTCCTCTTTTCTCTAATCCCCAGAGTTTTAGTTTTATTATTATTATTTTAATGTATTTATTTTATTAATTATTTTTTTTTTTTTATATATATATTTTTTTTTTATATTTTTTTTTTTTATTATATTTTTTTATTATTTTTATTATCATTATTATCTTCTTTTTTTCCTTGGTTGGGGGTTGTTCGAATTTGATTAACTATGTATTTTCAAAGAAGTATTGTATTGTTAAATTACACAAAAATAGGTTAACTATATTTCATACCGTAAAAACTAATTTCTGTAAAACAAAATGTATACAGCATACAACTGTACAGTAATGATTCGAGACCCCCAACCTTGACATTGCTCATGTTACTGGGGACAATACATTTAAAAGAAAAGAAAAGAAAAATATATTCCCTATGGAGCTACCATCGACAGCGTCCTGACAAAGAAAGATGTATTCCCTATGGATCTATCATCAACAGATTCCAGAAAAAGAACGATCTATTCCCGATGGAGCTAGTATTAGCAGGTCCTCACAATGACAAATCTAATTTTGATAGACCTTCTATCAACAGGTCCTGACAAAGAAATATTTATTCCAGATGGAGCTACTATTAACATGTCTTAAAGGGACATACCTGATTTTACTGCATTGTAAAATGTTTCCGAGTAACAAAATATTTCTACGATTAAACTTGCATATTAAATATATTTTCTTTTTTAGAATATCAGTTTGTATATTCAATGTGTTTCTGGTCGTCTTAATATTTGTAAGAAGTCGAAACTAGATTTTGCCTTCAAATAATTTCGTACGTACGAAACAATGACATATTAGGAAATAACATAACATAACATTTAACCTATTACAAATATTAGAACTCTGATATGTAATTACATTCGTTAAAAAGTCTCTGTTCGTCAATAACACCTTAAAACTGCAGCAAAACTCAGGAATGTCCATTGAACAAAGAAAACATATGCTACCGATGGTGCTACTATCAACAGGGTCCTGACAAAGATAGATATATTCCCCATTGAGCTACTATCAACACGTCCTGACAAACAAAGATATATTCTCCATGGAGCTACTATCAACAGGTCCTGACAAACAAATTTATATTCCCGATGGAGCGACTATCAATAAGTTCTTGCCTAAGTTATCAACTTTGGAAACCTCGATATGTTACTGTTTAGTCTAAACCGTATGAGACGCGGAAGGGAATGGCAATTGACCAACTGCTGCAAGAGCAAAACCAGTAATTCGTGTAAACATTATACAGATATTCTAGAAAAGTCTGTTCCACTCCTACTGCAGCGCATGACTAAGTTCCGCTAACGTGGTCGGCGGTTTTTGACGTTGACACACACGTCTCCCTATCATATATCAGACGTGTTCAATGGAGGAATGTCTGGGCTCATTGATGGCCATGACATTCGATAGATGTTGTGCTGCTGGACGTGAGCTTTGATCAATTGTGCACGGTAAGCACGGGCATTGTCGTCCTGAAAAAAACAAAACGTCAACCCACACGCCTAGCAAACGGGACAACAAAGAGTGTCAGTATTTTGTCGCGATAGTACTGACCAGTGACCCTTCCTTGCATAATATGGAGGGGATACTGTCAGTCATAATGATACCACCCCACACCATAACCGATCCACCGCCAAATCTGTCATGAAATCGCATTGTGACGTTGGCGTGCCATTTTTCATTTCGTCGTTGTCAGACCCGATCACGACCGCTAGGGAAGTCCAAAGTGAATAGAGACTCATCTGAGTACATGGCATTTGATCAGCGACGAATAGCCCAGTTCTGACGCTCTCTACACCATTCACGTCTGTGGATAAAGTGACGATTTGTCCATGTAGGCACCACCCGGGCCTGCGTGAAAACGATTTCTAATCGTATGACCCGTACCTCGAACACCAGTAGCCTGATGAAGGTTTGCAACACTTTGATTTGCCGTTTGATCTCGGTTTCGTAGAGTCTGATTACAGAGGAATCAATACTGTACTCTTGTCATTTCCCTGGGACGACCTGAACGGGGTCGATCGTCAACATTTTGGGTTTGTCGGTACCTGTTCCATAGTCTGCTAATCACTGAAGGTGTTGGCCACTTCTGCCCGTTTGCAGCATGCCTATAGCCCGTAGACGCTCATCGTGTTGTATACGTCACATCGCAAATTGAAACAATAAAAATTACTAAAAATAAAATAATAACAACTGTATGATCAATAGAAAGAAAAAAGTGACAAAAATAATGTTCCACAGTGATTAATCGACCTTCCTGGAAATTGTCAAAATCGAGAATGACACCCCACA
Source organism: Dracogyra subfuscus (assembly GCA_016106625.1). Taxonomy (NCBI): domain Eukaryota; kingdom Metazoa; phylum Mollusca; class Gastropoda; order Neomphalida; family Peltospiridae; genus Dracogyra; species Dracogyra subfuscus. The sequence goes on from JAECMU010132357.1 coordinate 11,792, forward strand.
CGCGTGTATGGGCAACTGCGTGATGCACGTGCAAACTATGAAATGTTTCGGTGTGTTGATAAACAGACCTGAGCGTTCTTTACTAGGATGTCTGTGGTCAAAACGTATGTTCGGTCTAATAGTTGATATTAACATTAGCATTTGAGGTTCCCCTATTTTTTTTTTAAAGACATTATTACTCTACTTGCCACAATTATCCCTTGATGACAACAATGGAAAACGTGGCTGAAATGTTTATAACTCTACATCCTGGCGATCAACCTCTCTGATTGTGTACGTTGAGCCCCGTGACCTGATCTCAACAACCTCAATTGATAGTTTTGCAGTGTGCGTAACAGGCCACCGAGTTTATTGTTGTTAGAATAGGGCTGTAGAATTATGACCTCACATTGTAATGCTATATCATGTATGAGTCAAATCCAACACAATCAAGAGGTATGTCATAAGCGTAC